>CAUYLG010057924.1:0-20746 GCA_963573385.1 Cacajao melanocephalus | reverse complement strand
AGTCGCGCTGGTGACACGTGTGGCTCCTCCGCCGGGAATTTCCCAGTTTGTGGGCCACAGAAATTCGTCTGAAATTGCGGCGTCCACTCACTCTCTGTGCTTTCACTGGGAGCTACAATCCTGAGCTGTTGTTAATCGGCCATCTTGGATCTCTCCGCCCAAGGCCTTTCTTAATGGGCCATGCCTGCAAAGAGCAGATTAAAGGACTATAGTCTTTACATAGTCCTTTAATCATATGTAGTATGATTTTGGGAGACCCAGGGAAGGTGCCCATCTAAAATCTAAGTGATTCAATGGCAAATCTGTGAAATAAAGCCACTGCTTCAGAATTCCCACCAAAAATTCCCACCAGACTTGCCTTTTTGGCCCAAGGTTTTGGTAGGTTCTTAAAATGCAAATATCCATGGGAGGGATAAACGTTAAGCTTTATTGGTCACTTACACTTTTGTATGAATGAGACAGCGCTTTCCTGACTAGGTTTGATAAAGGAAGAATGCAGAATCAGATGCCTAACTTCATGTAAAGGAATGCCCAAAAGAAGAGTGAACCAGAAATGGGGAATCTACATATGAGGAACAGAATAAGATGTATAGCAGGGATTAGGAGACTTTTTCTTTTTTCTTTTTTTGTTTGGTTTGTTTGTTTGTTTTGTTGAGACAGAGTCTCTCTCTGTCACCCAGGCCGGAGTGCAATGGCATGATATTGGCTCACTGCAACTTCCCCACCACCCAGGTCTGAGCGATTCTCCTGCATCAGCTTCCTGAGTAGCTAGGATTATAGGCCCCTGCCACCATGTCTGGCTAATTTTTTTGTGTTGTTGGTAGAGACAGGGTTTCACTATGTTGGCCAGACTGGCCTCAAACTCCTGACCTCAGGTGATCTACCTGCCTTGGCCTCCTAAAATGCTGGGATTACAGTCGTGAGCCACTGTGCCCAGCCCAAACTTTTTGTATAAATGGAACTTAGGCAATATTTTATGCTTTGCAATGCTTATTGTTTCCATTGCAAATACTCAACTATGCTAGTATAGAGCAAAAGAATGAGCACGACTGTTAGAATAAAACTTAATTTACAAAAGTGAGTGGTGGCAGGCAAAATATGGCCAATGGGCCGCAGTTTGCCATCTCTTATACAGAGGTGAAAAAACATGGGCCTTGGAGACAGATAGACTTGTATCCAAATCCCATCTCTAATAACTACTAGATATATAGTCTTATGAAAATTAGTGTATCTCTGTAATCCTCATTTATCTCAAATGTAAAGTAGGATAGCAACACCAACCTCCAGTATAGTGATAACGTTGACAGAAGGTTCTAAATATCAAGTCCTTAACATTGTGCCTGGCACGTGTAGACCCCCAGCAAATATTCGTTCCTCTTCTCCACTTGATCTTTCCTTGAAGTGACATTGTTCAACATATGTGAGTGTGAATAAATTCTCGCTGGTCATCTGATTAACTGGTAATCAAATGGTAATCTAGAGAAGTAGAGTATGAACCAGGATATTTCTGGGATCCCAAGTTTTGGAGTGATAGGATGGGACATACTTGGGATGTTGCATAAAGTTTGAAAGTTACTAAAGGGATTTGAAGATTCTCCGTGTCAGGAATGTTGGTTGCAAGCAAAATAAATTGACTGACTAATTAAAGGAAAAAGAAAATTTATTGGAAGAATATGGCGCAGCTCATAAGATCTAAGAGAAGCCAGAGAATTATATTTACAGCTGATGAGGCAGCTGAAAGGGATGTCAGAAGAGAAACTTCATATCAGTCTTGACCTGGCTTCTAGAAAACTAAACCTTCTATACTGAAACATTTAGCCCAACATGCAAGACCCATGGAGAATTCAGATTGGATGCAGTTGGTTACAAGCCTGCCCCTTCACTGTTTCAGAGGGGAAAGAAGAAGGATTTTGGGCAAGGATTCTCCAGGGGACTTCCTTAGTGGAAGAACTGGCACCTGGATTTAATGACTGGTTGGGTGAAACTAGATTGTGGTCCCCATCGTCAGCACTTACGACAATAAGGTTCTCAGACTCAACAAAACATATCAGGATGAAAGGGATGAAAGGCCCCTTGTCCATCTGCTAAGGATTTCTGAACCTCGGCACTGTTGATGTTTTACATAGGATAATTCTTGGTTGTTGGGAGCTGTCCTATGCTCTGTAGAATGTTTAGCAGCATCCTGGTCAGTAGCAGTCCCTCTTCCTCCCAGTTTTGACAACCACAGATGGCTCCAAACTTTGCTAAATATCCCTCAGGAGAGCGAAATCCACTCCAGACTGAGAACTGTAGGGCTGGTTTGCATCCTGGGGGTTCCTCTGAATGTCCAGTATGCCTGGTTTGGTCTTATGTAACCATTCTCTTAAAGACTTGGTTGACCCAGAGGATAGGTTCAATTTAGTTCTTGTGATCCACTCTGCTTCCTGAGAGGATTCATTATTGTCAAACTTCCCACCAAATATTTCAATGAACATTTTAAGATGACAATTTCTAAGCATTCTCAAGTTCAGGTAAGTCTTGCATCTCCAGTGGCCTAGACACTCAAAGGCGAATGCATAAATCGATAAATGAATAAATATATGACTGGAAAGGAGAGAAAGCATACATCCAATTCTATCTGCACAGTGGCTGCTGTAGTTCTTTCTTTTGCTCTACCCTAAACCTAATTCCTATTCTTCCTTTCTGATTTCCTCTGGGGAATTACCACTCCCTCTTCTACAAATCATGCAGTCATGGAGGATTATAAAATCAGGTCCTTCTCTTCTCCTAAAGAACTCGAAGGTTTTGGAGGATTCCTGCTCCCTGCTCCAGAGCCTTTCTCCAACTTTGCCATACCTGTAGTGGCGGGCATGTGACCCAAGCTCAACCAAGTGGAATTTTCTCCCCGGAGTTTGAGTGTGAAAGAGGCATGGAAAGAGAAGGGGGAAAGGAGAGGACTGGATGATTGTGGAATGCCAGCTTCCAAAGGGACTTACAGAGCATCTGCTCCATCATCCTCACTGCCTTGAGAGTCAAGTGAGGCTCAGCACCATGAGATAACTTTCCTAAGGTTGCTCTGTAGGGAAAAAGTAGAGCTGATGGGGCCTTTGGGGAAGGAAGGAGAGAGAAAAAAGAGATGGAGATGGGCAGGAGAAGAAGAGAGAAATCAGGCAAGAAGGAAGAGAAGGGGTTTCTCATGAAGGGTGATGGTGTGGATTCACCCACTCATGACCCACGGCTGTGGCTTGCCTGCCAGACCTTTGGGCTCTGAGGGAAATGAGACGATCTAGGCTTTGTCAACTCATGGACAACCCTTCAATGTGTGCTTTGGAAATATGTGAGGCTGGACTCCTTGGCAACAGCTTCCCCTTTAAAACAACAACTACCCCCATGACTGCTACTTCTTATTAAACTCTATGTGCCCTGGGCTATCAGGCCATTGCATATATTTCTGCATTGATTCTTCCCAGAAAGCCAATGAGACAGATGATATTATTGTTCCCATTTTATAGATGAAGATAGTGAGCATCAGAGAAGTTAAGTAACTTGCCCAAGGGCAGAAACAAAGTTTGAGCCAAGGTCAGACTAACTGTGAGACTTCTGACCACAGACAGTAGGGGCTTTACAGCTTAGATCCTGCCAGATCCAGGCCCTGGAGAGATGGAGGTGAGCACAGGAGCTCCTCATCTCCTGTTCCAGCTCAGACCTAGGCCTATCTCTATGCCTTCAGCTCTTTAAGCAGGACTTAGCTTTTGGAACTCGATTTTGATCTGGCTTTGGAAATGCAGCTGCCTCCGGCTGAAATGGTCCCACTCTCCATCTGGTGAATTAACTTGCTTTTCATCTCCTCCTCTCTCCCTTGTCCTGTGGGTCACCGGGCTACTCGATAGCACCTTGGCCAGAGTATCAATGGATAAGGAAGGGAGAAGAAGGAAAACTTAGCTCAACTCTTGTTACCTGAGGCCGTGGCTGAAACCAATGCCCACAAAGGGGGTTTTGTATTTCCCATGAATTTAAAATATCCCTGTCACTCATGCTACCAAATGTCCTGAGTTGGCGATCCAAAAAAGAATGCCATCATTGTGCAAACAGGGCAATTTATAACAAAATTCTTCACAGCACACGGCTATGCAGTAAAACCTCAACCCCAAGGAGCTCATTGCTAGGCTGTTTCTTTATTACTTCTGCCTTGGTTGGGGGTGGAGGAAAAATGAGGGGAAAGTGGGGCTGCTGAAAAGCCCAAGACCTTCAGGAGGTCCAAGTCCTGCCCCAACTCTGCTTGTGGGTTCAGTTCATGCCCCCCACGGCCTCCGTGCTATTCCCTCACTCTATCCCTCAGTGTCTTTTCTGTGTAATGTTTCCAGTCCTAATTAGGGAACATAGAAGCTTGATCTTAAAATTGAGATATCGCTATGCCAGAAAGGTACTAACAAATTATAAGCAGCTACAGTCAACGTTGGCTTCCGACACTTAACCATCTGGGAGAATGTTTTCTGGTGGGGTTAGCAGAGAAGAGGAAAAGGAGGCCATGCCCATCCAAAGGGCAGCACACATCTTTTGAAAATGTTCTCTTTTGTTTGCTTCTCTTTCCTTGTCTTTTTCCTTTCTCATTTCTCTTGCTTTTTAAAATGCTCTCCCTCACAGAAGGAGGGGAACCACTATTGTGCAAGAAAATTCTCTATTGACTTGCAGCAACATAGAGGGGCAGTAAAGCTTTGCTCACATGCTGAGGGGCAACTCTATGTTACTGAGGGGTGATTCTAGTTCAGGACTCAGGCTAAGAGAGATACAAGAAGGTGAAAGTTCCTAATGTCATAAAAGAAAATTACAACAACTTTAAAGATCTTAATTGGCTTTTATTTGTGATTCTAAAATCAGACAATTCAGAATCTGCCTCATTCTATAAAGTAAAATGAGTGTTGTGATGAGCTGGGCAGAGGAGGGTGGTTTTACAGACAAAAGAAGCTGAGAAAAGCAGAAACACAACAGGTGGATTCGTTGTTTCAAAGTTACCTTCGTTGTAAGATCAAGGCAGAGGGGATTTCATCACCATGCTGATTGGGACTGGCCTGTTCCAGGATTTGGCTATTAGCTCGCTCCCTCTCCTGATTTCTCGGAAGTTCAGGTAAGCAACTTAGCTGTGGCTTGGTGGTAGGGAACATGAGCATGAGTGACTCGATTTTGGTTTGGTCCGTTGGGCCCTGTGCAGGGACTCGGTTCAAACCAATGGCCTCCTGTACATCTTATTTACACTAATTTGGCTTTTTGACCTAATTTATTTCCCAAGTTATTCTTCTTAAAAACTTCTTTTTCTTTTCTTTTTCTTCTTTTCCGAGAGAGGGTCTCACTCCGCCACGTGGGCTGGGGCTCCATGATTCATGATTTGTAGAAGAGGGAGTGGTAATTCCCCAGAAGAAATCAGAAAGGAAGAATAGGAATTAGGTTTAGCGTAGAGCAAAAGAAAGAACTACAACAGTTGTTACAGGAAAGGGGTCCTGATCGAGACCCCAGAAGAGGATTCTTGGATCTCACACGAGAAAGAATTCAAGGCGCGTCCATAGAGTAAAGGGAAAGCAAGGTTATTAGGAAAGTAAAGGAACAAAAAGTGGCTTCTCCATAGAGCAGCCCCGAGGGCTGCTGGTTGCCCATTTCTGTGGTTATTTCTTGATGATATGCTAAACAAGGGGTGGATTATTCATACATCCCCTTTTTAGATCATATAGGGTAACTTCCTGACATTGCCATGGCATTTGTAAACTGTCATGGCTCTGGTGGGAGTGTAGCAGTGAGGATGACCAGAGGTCACTCTAGTGACTGTCTTGGTTTTGGTGAAATTTAGCCAGCTTTTTTACTGCAAACTGTTTTATCAGCAAGGTCTTTATGACCTGTATCTTGTGCTGACCTGGTATCTCATCTTGTGACTTAGAATGCCTTACCTGTCTGGAAATGCAGTCAGGTAGGTCTCAGTCTTATTTTACCCAGCTCCTATTCAAGATGGAGTTACTCTGGTTCACACACCTCTGACACAGTGACACCATCATGGCTCACTGCAGCCTCAACCTCCCAGGCTCAAGTGATCCTCCCACCTCAGCCTCCTGAGTAGCTGAGCTGCAGGTGTGTGCCACCACACCCAGCTAATTTTTGTATTTTTTGTAAAGATGGGGTCTCACTATGTTGCCCAAGTCTCAAACTCCTGGCCTCAAGCTATCTGCCTCCTGAAGGCCAGGCATGACCCACTGAGCCCGGCCTATTCTTAAACACCTCTTGAATGCCAAAGTGAATCAAATTTTCAACTCCCTTTTCTCCTCCTTTTATCTTTTTTAAAGATTTTGGGGGACATGTTATTATGTTTTCAACATTTCATCATAAAAAGTCTCAAACAGAAGAAGAAAAAAGGATATACTGCATCCTCATTCACTCTGGGTAATTTTAAAGCTAGCAAAACTAGAGAAATAAATGGAGTGAAATAGCAAACAGAGTGAGGAAACAAGATGCTCACTTTTGAATTCTTAATAATAAAGACATCCCAGTTCCACATTGACATGTAAATTAACAAGACTTTCATCTTTTGGGGGGCTCCGCCTCTGGCCCCTATACTTAAAATGGGTCTTTAAAGGAAGGCTCCTATTAGACCTCTTTGTGGTTTCTTCCTTGCCATGGGGATTCATGAATATACAAAGGACTTGGATGGTTGGAAGGCAGATGAAACCTGAGATTTGAACAAAGCCTCATAAATCTGTTTTTAGAAAAGCCAGCCAGCAATCCAGTTGCTAACATCCTGGGGAGCTGCAAGTAGGAGGGCCCAGAGGAGGGAAGAGGGAGGGTGGGCAGATCAGAGAAAGTTGTCATTTACCTCCCAGGGGGTAAAGTCAGAGTCTAGCTTGGGAGACAGAATTTTCAGTGGTCTAGACCAGACCAGAGCCTCCAAAAATGCCCAAAAATGACCAACTTGGGAATCTTAAGACGCACATTGTGATTCAACAGGTCTGGGGTGGGGGTGGGGTGGAAGGTGGGCAGCATTGAGAACTTGCATTTTTATCAAGCTCCTAAGCAAAGCCAACTCCTAAGCTGCAACCTATGCAGTCACCTAGGCTCTGGACTTGGTTTAACACACTATTTTCACCTTCTTAAAATTGTAAGTGAATTTAAAATTTGAACTTGTGTTTTGTAAGTCTGATGGGGCGATCCAGCCAGCCGGAGACTAGAGATCCATGCAGTGCAGTATGAATATGCGTGGGCACTGTCTTTTGTGCCCCATTTGCATATAGTGCTTGAGATGCCCCATGAGTACAAAATTTTGGTGGGAGTTCAGCAAGTCCCAAGTGGTGTCTTATGGCTGTGATTTGGTAAAGTTTGGGGGTGCTGACAGCCTGGGGAGGCCATGCTTGCCATTGGTACCAGAACTTGCTATAAACACAGAAAGAAGGCAGTGATGTTCTAAGAAACATGAATGAACAAGAAACCCTATCATATCTCTCCTGAGTTATTTACCTCCATCTCCTGGGTTCAAGCAATTCCCTATATTAGCCAACCACAGATGCTGAAAATGATGACATAGAAGAGAAGGTAAAGTTATTTTTCCTTTCAGTCCTTCCCTGTCCTTCAGGAAGCGGAAGGTATTGTGAGTAGAATATGTGCTTATTAAGAAGTAAAACAAAAACAGTTGAGTAACTTTATTTAGTGTTCCCACTGTTCTGGTAAGAACAAAATACACCTGTGTGTACAAGTTACAAAATACAAGTTGTGTTATTTCAATGATTCCACCTTTGGAATTAAATGCTCACATATTTGCATTTAAAACTGGCATTGCTTGATAAAAAGATGAATGATAAATCTATGTTAGTCATTAAAAATGTTCTTTTTTTTTTTTACTTAGAATGACATTAAATGGGCTGGACGCAGTGGCTCACACCTGTAATCCCAGCACTTTGGGAGGCCGAGACAGGTGGATCGCCGGAGATCAGGAGTTAGGGACCAGCTTGGCCAATGTGATGAAACCCTGTCTCTACTAAAAATGCAAAAATATGTTGGGTCGGGTGGTGCACCCCTGTAATCCCAACTAATTGGGAGGCTAAGGTGCGAGAATTGTTTGAATCCAGGAGGCGGAGGCTGCCGTGAACCAAGATCGTGCCACTGCACTCCAGCCTGGGCAGCAAGAGGGAAACCAGTCTCAAAAAAAAAAAAGAATGACATTAAATGGCAAATAGAAAACACCATGACAGCTTGAGCGACTGTGGGAGAAGACAGCACTTTTTCCCTACTTTTTTAACAGGGCCCATATTTTTATTTTGCACTGGGCCACACATATTATGTCGTCAGCCATGTCTCCGGTTGATTCTGATGCTGCCGATTGACAGACCATACCTTTTAATTTCTTTTTCCCTGAGATGGAGTTTCACTCTTGTTGCCCAGGCTGGAGTACAATGGTATGATCTCGGCTTAACACAACCTCTGCCTTCCAGGTTCAAGAGATTCTCCTGCCTCAGCCTCCTGTGTAGCTGGGACTACAGGCATGTACCACCACTCGGGGCTAATTTTGTATTTTTAGTAGAGACAGACTTTCTCCACGTTGGTCAGGCTGGTCTTGAACTCCCAACCTCAGGCGATCCACCCCGACTTGACCTCCCAAAATGCTAGGATTACAGGCATGAGCTACCGCACCTGGCCTAAACAATTATTTTTGAGTGGTTATTACTGTGATGCGCCTAGAGAGATAATGTTTTGCCTTTCTTTTAAGGAAAAATAATGCAGGAATTTAACAGACTTATGAATAGTTTCTATATATCAGAAAATCTTTATACCAATCATAACCTTAATTAAATGTGTATGTATACCTATATACCTACATCTCTATATCTCTATATTTCTATATCTATCCATCTCTATTATTATTTTATTTTTTTTTGTAGAAAGTGATTTATTTAGAGAAAGAGGAACAGGAGAAGGAGAGAGAAAGAAACAGCTAACTCTCACACTGAGTGAGAGAATCCAGAAAGATGGAATGCAGGAGAGGAAAGCAGCTTCCACACTAAGTGGAAGGGAATAGAGACAGACGGAATTTAGGAGGAGAAGAGAGGCTTCCACGAAGGGAGTGTTTGTGGAAGGGGATCCAAACATGGAGTCCCCCATCTCTATTATTCTTAAGAAATCACCTGTATGTAATGAACGTGTAATGAACAAGCCACTGGAGCCACGTGATTTATCAACACTGTTTTATATTCAGAGGCGTGGAGGATTTAGGGCAAAGTAGTTCCTCCTGGCTCCCCTCAAGCGATCCACCCGCCCTACTTCCTGGTTGATGGCCCTAGAAAAGCACCCTTTAGCTCCTATCAAGTGGGGCAGGCTTAGAGTGCAAAGAAAGACTAATGTCTGGTAAGATTAACTGATGCTTTTCATAGTCCATTCAATAATACCACATATCCATCACTTTATTTGTCTTTTCATATGCCTTGTGATTTTTTTGTTGAAAGCTGGACATGATGTCCTTGGTAAAAGAGACTGCTGTAAACAGGCATTTGGTATGAGGTTTTATGTTTTTCTGGCAAGGAACTTCAGCTGTGTTTGCTGTAGCTGTGGGTGTTGAAAGCTAAACTCATCCGATGTGCTCGTTTTGGTCTCCCTGTTGTCTTTGAGTTTCCCTAAAGGGCTCTTAAACTGTCACTTTTTTTTTTTTCTTGAGACAGAGTTTTATTCTGTCTCCCAGGCTAAAGTGCAGTGGTGCAATCTTGGCTTACTGTAACCTCCATCTCCTGGGTTCAAGCGATTCTCCTGCCTCAGCCTCCCGAGTAGCTGGGACTACAGGTGTCCGCCACCATGCCCAGGTAATTTTATTTTTATTTTTTTATTTTTAGTAGAGACGGGGTTTCACCATATTGGCCAGGCTGGTCTTGAGCTCCTGACCTCAGATGATCTGTGCACCTCAGCCTCCCAAAGTGCTGGCATTACAGGCGTGAGCCACCATGCCTGGCCTTAAATCTTCTCTAGAGGCTTAGTAAATAGTTCCTCCAATTCTTTTCCCCTGTTATTAAGCGGCAGCCCTATTAATGTGGTGGAAAGCGTGTGGGGAAAGGAAGTGTTCTACAGTCCTGTAACTAGGTCTGTCTTGGTAGTGAGCCTGTGCCCCTTGGCTGGCACCTTCACCAGTGCCTCTCAGTTTTGTTTTGTTTTTCCCTCAGGTGAGACAAGAAGGCTAGAACCCACTGGAGCTGGGTATTTTCCTTCACCCAGGTCAACCTAGGCACCAGTTTCTCTTGAGGACAGGCATTGTTATAAACACAGAATGTTCTGGGCATTCTTTTTAAATGACTACTTTTCCCCACCCCCTGGGGAAATCACTAGGGAATTCTGTGACCTTAGAACCTAGCGGCACTCCTGGAGTTAAAACTCAAGGAAGTGTGGGGTTTGCCACTACTTGAATTTCTTTCTTTCTTTTTTTATTTTTGAGGCAGAGTTTCACTCTTATTGCCCAGGCTCGAGTGCAATGGCGTGATCTTGGCTCACTGCAGCCTCCGCCTCCCAGGTTCGAGCAATTCTCCTGCCTCAGCCTCTCGAGTAGCTGGGATTACAGGCACGCACTACCACACCCAGCTGAGTTTTGCACTTTTAGTAGAGACAGGGTTTCACCACGTTGGCCAGGATGGTCTCAATCTCTTGACCTCGTGGTCCACCCACCTCGGCCTCCCAAAGTGCTGGGATTAGAGGCGTGAGCCACCCCGCTTTGCCCTCTCCCTGAATTTTTAACCCTTGGCCTTATCCACACTGAGCCTCGAGCAATTTGTTAGTGACAGTTCAGGTTTTCCCGACTTGACACTAGTTCCTTGGAAGTTTCTGCTCCTGGGCTTCTGCTCTGGTAAGTTGTGATTCTGTCTATCTGCATGTCTGTCTCCTCAGTTTGTTGAACTGATGGATATAAGAATTGTATGGCTGGGCGTGGTAGCTCATGCCTGTAATCCTAGCACTTTGGGAGGCCTATGTGGGCAGATCATGAGGTCAGGAGATTGAGACCATCTTGGCTCACACAGTGAAATCCTGCCTCTGCTAAAAATACAAAAAATCAGCCAGGCGTAGTGGCACCACCTGTAGTCCCAGCTGCTCAGGAGGCTGAAGCAGGAGAATTGCTTGAACCTGGGAGGTGGAGGTTGCGGTGAGCCGAGATCACACCGCTGCACTCCAGCCTGCGCAACAGAGCAAGACTCCATGTCAAAAAAAAAAAAAAAAGAATTGTTTTCAGCTTGCTGGGTGGACAAAAGAGATGACTTGTAACTTCCTATATGCATGACTGGAAACCAGAAGTCCCCTACATCATTTAATTTGACTTTTCCAAATTAAGTTTAGAGATACTGAGTCACACCTGTGTGTTGTGGTTCGCATTTGTGACCCCAGCACTTTGGGAAGCCGAGGCAGGAGGATCACTTGAGGCCAAGAGTTCGAGATCAGCCCAGGCAACGTAGCGAGACCCCATCTCAAGAATGTAAGAAAGAGATATTCACCCACACGGGAGGCAAAAAGCCAGGACTGGAGACCTTGGGTGATGTGATGCCTATTCTGTTGATCTGTTTCATGAAGGTGAGGCAAACACCTCAGACACTGGCCTGGAGTCCTTTAGGAAGTTATTGTTGGGTACCATACCTTTGCTTATCTCCATGGTCATAATGGGACCAGATTTCCATACTCACTGGAGCAAATACAAGGCCTGTCCCAAATGGAGATGGGGAAGTGTCCCAGAGAGGTGCTTTAGCAGTGTGCTTCCCTCCCCTTCCCCACTGCTTGTCCATGTGGCCAAACAGGAGGACTCCATAAAAGTTGAAAACCTCATTGGCTGAATAATGGTGGAAAGATGAGGATATTTTTGTCTGGAAAACATTTTCAAATGTGTGGAGGCCCACACTCAGGGCTTAGAATGCGGTAAGACCCCAGACCCCGCCACTCATCTTGTTCAAAATGGTGTGTCAGCAGGTGTCATTGACATTGAATCCAGCAGCAACAGCGTTCCCTGGGATTGTACAATACAGAGCCTGACACCCTACACTTAATGTCAGGGAAACACTGTGCATGAATGAACTGACAATTTGGGGATGGGGACTGGCCCAGGGTCTCTCCGGAGCCCAGCTTTGCTTACCACAGATTATTTTCTGGCATCAGGTGCTGTGTAAGGGGCCCATATTCCTGGGGGAGCCTTCGTGACAGGCTTAATTCTTAGAACTGCATCAGAATCTCCAGGTTTAGGGCAGGGTCCCATGATAGGAAAGAGCTCTAGCCTTTTTTTATTGTACAATAATAATTATTATTTTTTTGAGGCAGTGTCTCACTCTGTCGCCCAGGCTATAGTACAGTGGTGCAACGTTGGCTCACTGCAACCTCTGCCTCCAGGGTTCAGGTGACCCTTCCACCTCAGCCTCCTGAGTAGCTGAGACTACAGGCATACACCACCACGACTGGCTAATTTTTGTACTTTATGTAGAGATGTGGTTTCACCATGTTGCCCAGGCTGGTCTTGAATTCCTGAGCTCAAGTGATCCATCTGTCTTAGCCTCCCAAAGTGCCAAGATTATAGGCTTGAGCCACTGCGCCGGGCCAGGAGAGAGTTCTACCCTTTTAAAGACTTTCATATAGAAATTCCAGTATCCCTGGAAGTCTAAGCTGAAATTAGCTTGTTATTGTCTTGGGGCCACAGTTACAGGTTTGAGTTTCTTTCGGGAGGTGAAGGGGCAGTTTAGGGACTTATGGCAGCTGTAACCCCACCTCTCCTCTGAGCCCCGGGCTCTGCTCCTTTCTTCTGTAAGAGAGTTTGGGATGGTGCTGATTATCAAGCAACTCAGGGGCATGGCCAGGCTTCACCATGGCAGAGTTTGAACTGACTGTGACAGGAGGTGGTAATGTCCCTCTGTCTCTGCAGGGACTTCTGTTCTATCCACGTACATGGCTTCAGGTAATGTGCATTTGTCACAGGATAATTTACAAAGCTATTTAGTGCTGTTTTCTACTCCCTGCCAAAAAAGATTTTCAAAAGGAGGGAAAAGTAATTTTATCCTTGTTTCCAGGAAATGCTGGGCTGCCAGTCTTAGAGGCCATGTATTAGTTATCTGCTGCTGCATAACAAATTATTCCAAATCTTAGTGGCTTAAAACAAGAAATACTTATTATCTCACAGTTTCTGTGAGTCAGGCATCAGCCGCTTAGTTGGCTTAGGGTCTCTTGCAAGCCTGGACTCAAGTTTGGCTAGGATTCCAGTCATCACAAGGAATATCTCAAAGAGGATCCATCTGCTTCCAAACTCATTCACGTGGCTTTTGGCAAGCCTCAGGTACTCTCTGTTGTCCTAAATATCAGTTCCTTGCCACATGGGATTATTTGTTGGGCAGCTCAGAATTATGACAGCTGGCTTCCCTCAGAGCAGTGAGGGAGGAAAAGAGAGAGAAGTCACTGTTGTTTTATAAGCTAATTTTGGGAGTGACATTTTATCACTTTCGCTGTATTCCATTGGTTAGAAGTGAGTCACTAGGTCCAACCCACACTCAAAGGAGGGGGTTACACAAAGGCATGAATACCAGGAGGTAGAGCTCACTGAGGGTCCTCTTGAAGGTTGCTATTCTGAGTTATTAATTTTTTTAATGTGTTGTTCCCATCTCCAAACAAAGTTACAAGCCATCTGTTCTAAAGCTCTATCTAGGCCCCTGTGTGGAAAATGAATTCAGCAGCGTGTTCCTTGGGAGGTATGGTCTGGGTATTGAGTTGAAAGACAAGGAGTTGCCTAAGGTTAGCAATGCTGCAAGGACTTAAGGAGATGTGAAAGCAAAGTCCACTGGCATCAATTTCCTATCAGGAAGTAACCTAGGCGGCAGCAGGAACTTTTGATGATAAACACATTTACTGGGGGCAATGAACATCAAACACCATAGTCTCAGGAGCTACATAAAAGTTGCCAGATACCCTAAAGGTCAAAGAGCCTGCGGAGCCATTGAATGGACCACAGGATCTTGGATAGTGAACATCCGCATAGTAAACATGATATGCCAAAGATCAAACCACACTTGCTAGGCAATTTTTGACAGATTTCACCACTGAAGAGTAAAAGAGCCACCCACAGTGACTGACATTGGGAGTCTTCTAATCCTAGTAAACAGGGATATCTTAGTCTGTTTCTGCTGCTAGAACAAAATTACTGCAGTGGATAATTTACAAACAATAGAAATTTATGTCTCGTGGTTCAGGAGGCTGAAAAGTCCAAGATTAAGGTACTGACATTCAGCATCTGGTGAGGGCCTTCTTGCTGTGTCTTCACATGGCACAAGGCAGAAGAGCCAAAGAGCCCAGTTAGCTTTCTCCAGCACTCTATTTGTTTGTTTATTATTTTGAGACAGGGTCTCACTCTGCTGCCCAGGCTGGACTGCAGTGGCACAATCACAACTCACTGCAGCGTCAACCTCCAGGCTCAAGCAGTCCTCCCACCTTAGCCTCCTGAGTAGCCGGGACTGCAGGCATGAGCAACTACATCTGGCTAGTTTATAAAGTTTTTTATAGGGACAGTGCCTCCCTATTTTATCCAGGCTGGTCTCAAACCCCTGGCCTTAAACGCTCTTCCTGTCTCAGCCTTCCAAAGTGCTGAGATGACAGGCATCAGCCACCCGTGCTTGGCCCCTCTAGCACTTTTTTGTTTTTTTTAAATTAAAAAGAGACAGAGTCCCTCTATGTTGCCCAGGCTGGTCTTGGACTCCTGGGCTCAAGTTATCCTCCTGCCTTGTCCTCCCAAAATGCTGTGCTGGGATTACAGGCATGAACCATCACGCTCGCCTCCCTTTAGCACTTTTATAAGAGTCTAACCCTAGCTAGCCACGAGGATGGAGTCCTGATGACCTACTCATCCCCTAAAGGATCCACTTCATACCATTACACTGGATCTTAGATTCTAACACATGAATTCTGGGGGAACATTCAGACCATAGCAGGAGGTTAGAATCAGATATAATCTAATTTAGAAAAATTAAGCATCAGATAGACATCTCTTTTATTATGGTGGTATGAAGGTATACTATACTTATATTTATTATTGCTTAATCTTTATAATTCTTTGTAGTAGGTATTGCTTGTTCTTTCTACAGAAGGAAGAATTGCAACCCAGAGAAGTGAATGTTTGTTTTATGAGCTAACACAGAAGAAGAAACCAGGGCTAGAGAACCCCTTATATTATATCCCAGATCACTTGGAATCACTTTACCTGGCTTAAACAAGCAAACAAGAAGGAAAGAAATATATTGACTAATAGAGCAGAGAAGTCTTGGGTTAAGATTGCAATCAGGTCACAGTTGATTCAGGGACTTAAAGTCATCAGGATGCTGTTTCCTTCTATTGTTTGTCTCCATTCTTCTATGCTTCCTCATTGTCAGGCTTCTTATGATAGCAGGATGCCTGCCAGCAAGTTCAGACCTAAAATCCTTCCAGATTGAAGTGCCCCTAAAAATGTAGTGGCTCTCACAAAAGTCCCTGCCAAATCACATTGTGTCTTCCAGGTTCCCGTTGGGCCACAAACCCATCTCTGAGTCTGTCACTGGGAGAATGGGATGCTCTTTTGGACTAGGCCTGAGTTACACACCCATCTGGGACAGGACTTTCTATGGGGACAACTTCATCTGTATACGGACGGAGACTGAAGAATGGAGGTAATCTCTCCAGAAATGAGTATTGTTCAGTAGAGGTATAGTTGATTTCTGCTGGTGGAAATGATAACTCCAAAGATGATGTTTTATTGCTCAACTGGATAGTACCTAAATTTTCATTTATTAAGTAATTCATTTGAACATTCCTGATGTTACATCTCCTGTTTTTTTGTCCTTTTGACCAGTCTTAATATCTTAATAATTAATGAATTCAATACATCTTTGACATGTGTTTACTTTATATGAAAGTCATGTTTTTAACCTTCGTTTTTGAGGCAAGGTCTCACTTTGTTGCCCAGGCTGCAGTGAAGTGGCATGATGACAGCTCACTGTAATCCTAGGCCTCAAGTGATCCTCCTGCCTCAGCCTCCCAAGTAGCTAGAATTACAGGGGGTCTCCACCATGCCTGGCTAAGTCTTTAACTTTTTGAAAATTGTATTTCAACAATTGAGAGGAAGCTATACTTCTTTTACTTACAACTCTCATTTTCCTTTAAAATCACGTAGGCAATATATATCCTCAGGGATATCATAGCTTTAACTTTAGTAACATTTTAAACAACTTGTCATCCAGGTTAGCCAGATTTCTTGGAAGCAGTTCCTCCAGTCCCCAGCCAAGTTGCCCTGGCAGATGCTATGTGGAATTGAGATGAGCTAGTCCTTCTGAGTCCTGCCCAAATTGTAGATTAGTGAGCAAAATGAATGAATGGTATTGTTTTAAGCCACTCAGTTTTGGGGTTATTTGTAACACAACAATAAATGAATGATACAAGGAGAGTTTCCTTTACATACATCTTTGTCTGAAATTTTTATAACAAACCCCTGTAACACTTAAAGTTTTGTTGTTGTTATTTTTTCTGGGACAGAGTCTTGCTCCATCGTTGCCTAGGCTGGAGTGCAGTGTGGTTCAATCACGGCTCACTGCAACCCCAACCTCCTGGGCTCAAGCCATCCTCCTGCCTCAGCCTCTCAAGTAGCTAGGACTACAGGTGTGTGCCACCATGCCTAGCTAAGTTTTTAGTTTCTTGTTTGTTTGTTTGTTTTTTTGTAGAGACAAGGTCTCACCATCTTGCCCAGGCTGGTCTTGAACTCCTGAGTTCAAGTGATCTTCCTGAATCAGCCACCCAAAATGCTGGAGTTACAGGCGTGAACCACCGTGCCTGGCCAACAATTTTTAAATATTTTGAGGAGAAATTAAAATTAGAAACATAGCAAGAGTTTCTATATGCACTTCCTTTACTTATATCCTAAGTGATATTCAATTTCAAAGTCATTCTAGTTGTCAAAAGATATCTCTTCAGCAAATACGGCTATGACAGTTACTTTTGACTTCTTAGATCATTTTTCACTGGCAAGAACAGGACAGGTAAGGGAAGATGAAAGCTGTACCTGGACTATAAGAAAAGTCGGTATTATCGAGTGCCGAATTTATCGGTCATTTTCTTTCCTGTTGGATCAATGATCCTTTCCTGGTATCATGTTCTCCAAACTTCAGGTGAATGGATTGACCCTTTCCATATTCTCAGTTTGAAGAAAGTGTCTTCCTGTGTTACATTTTTCATTTATGAGATATTCCCACTTATTGAAGATGGGAGGTTGGGGTGAGGCTATTTTTGCTTCAGAACTCATTGGCCATTCCATTGTTCCTCAAGAGTGACTTCAGAAGACCAACATTCCTTGTGACTTTCGAGAGAGCTGGGCTTTTACGGGGCTGGCCCTTGGTGTCTCCCGCCTCCCCTAAGGAGCTCAAAAGCCCCCACTAACCTCTATGATATGAGACAGAGGTGGACCAAATGAGTCCTCCAACTATATCCTCTATGTGTTTTTCTACATGGCTATGAATTCACTAAACTAACCGGTCTGTAAACCAGACTCTAGGGCTTTCTATTCGTGAAAATATCAACTAGAAGAAATATGTGGGTAGACAGCTCTTTGAGATGGACTTGCATTCTATCACAGTATCATTAATTGTTCTTGCTCTCTCCCGCCTTGAGGGAAGTAGTGGGACAGGGAGAGGAAGAGGCTTGGCCAGAGCTCAGTAAAACCCAGTTGGTTCAGCTTATGTGTCTGTTCTACAGTCCAGAGTTTACATACATTTAGGAGCCAGGGTCCCACAGTGGCCTCCTGTTGTCACAGAGCCTGAAGAACAGAGTTGGGGTAGAGAGTAGCTGGATTGACTGAATTTGCTGCTGAAAACTTTTCTTGAGTTGACACTTAGAGGCAGAGGAATAGTATTTGAGAGTCTATAGGGAGATGTGGCCCAAGGTAGGTAATTTAATGCCAAATATATTAAGAAAAGTTTTCAAATTTTTTAACTAAAAAATTAACTCTTACAAATCAGTAAAGAAACAATAGCTATTTGCAACTGACAAATAGCTATTTGTAATATATGCTTTCTAATATATATACCCATATATTATGAATATTAATATATAAGTTAATATACAAATATATTAATATGTGTAATATATGGGTAAAAGACATAGTCAACTCACAAAATAAGAAATACAGATGACAAGAAATATATAAAAGGTGCTTGGTTTTACGAGTTTTGAGGAAGTGCAAATAAAATCAATGGTGTTTTTTTTTCTCGTTATCGGCATGGTCAAGATTCAAAAGATGTCAGTGTTCAATGTTAGTGAGCACTGGCAAAGATTCTCTCCTGGTTCAAACTCCAGCCAGGCCCCTCTGAGCCTTCTTGGCTAGGCCTCAACCTTGACTTGTAACAGCTACAGATTACTTTGCAAAAACCTAGAAGCTGGGTTAGTTTCTGTTTAAGTCTTTTAATGTAGGGAGAGGTGTGGAAAAAAATCAAGACCTTGAGTAGGTTAGCTCTAGCTAGTTTAGCTAAGTTAGCTCAAGACCACCTGCCTAAGACGACCTAGGCCAGGAGACCCAGCCTCCTTTAAAAGTCCTGCCTGAGAAAGCTCCAGACTGCCAAAATAATTCAATGTTTCTTCAAATTGCCGTCTGTGATAAGCCCCAACCACACTTTCTTAGAGCATTTACTAAAAAGGGCTTACAATTGTGAATACTCCCTCTGTCCCTTTAAGATATATGTGTATCCCTTGTAGCTCAAAATTGTTTTTCTCCACTTCTAGGAAACTAACAGATTTTTGGACATGGAAAGATGTTCATAACACTAAGTATGCAAACATTCATTTATCTCTCTCTTTCTATATGTAAATAGATATATAGCGCATTTCAGAATTATATATAATTTTAGAACAGTAAAAAAGATCTAAAAAGTCAAGAGCAACTATGATAGTATTTGCTGAAGAAATGATATAATACTATAATACATTATTATATAGAACTATATATTATATATACAATGTATTATATAATATGTAATAATAAAGAATAATATATAATGAATTATGTATGCATATATAATTCATAGAACTACGCCTGGAAAGATTTTCCCTTAATATTTATAATAATAAGATTTAGTGGTGATACTGGGTGATTGTTACCTTCTTTTCCATACTTTTTTTTTCTAATAAGCATGTACCCAGGGGGGTAGTACTCAGAAAAGAATATGAAACTATTTTTTTTTTTTTATTGTATTTGGGCTCTGGGGTACTTGTGCACCTCCTGCATCCTGCAAGATTGTTGCATAGGTACATACATGCCATGGTGGTCTGCTGTCTCCATCCCCCACTCCCCCGCCGTCGCCTACATCAGGTGTTTTTCCCAGTATTATGCCTCCCCATCCTCCCCACAGCCCTGCCTCGCTGTCCCTCCTCTCCCCTCCCCTCCACCCCTCAACCTAGTCCTGTGAGTGTTGTTCCCTTCCCTGTGCCCAGGTGTGCTCATTGTTCATCAACTGCCTATGAGTAAAAACTGCAGTGTTTGGTTTTCTGTTCTAGCGTCAGTTTGCTGATTATGATGGTTTCTAGATTCACCCATATTCTATGAAGGACACGAACTCATCTTTTTTTTATGGCTGCATAGTATTCCATGGTGTAGATGTGCCACAATTTTTTGGCCAGTCTATCATCGATGGGCATTTGGGTTGGTTCCAGGTCTTTGCTACCATAAACAGTGCCGCAGTGAACATACATGTGCATGTGTCTTCATGATAGAATGATTTATAATCCTTTGGGTATATACTCAGTAATGGGATTGCTGGGTCATATGGAATTTCCATTTCTAGATCCTTGAGGAATCACCACACTGTCTTCCATAATGGTTGAACTAATTTACACTCCCACCAACAGTGTAAAAGTGCTCCTTTTTCTCCACATCCTCTCCAGCATCAGTCTCCAGATTTTTTAATGATTGCCATTCTAACTGGCATGAGATGGTATCTCAATGTGGTTTTGATTTGTATTTCTCTAATGACAAATGATGATGAGCATTTTTTCGTATGTTTGTTGGCTGCATATTTGTCATCTCTTGAAAAGTGTCTGTTCATATCCTTTGCCCACTTTTGAATAGGTTTGTTTGTTTTTTTCTTGTAAATCTGCTTTAGTTCTTTGTAGATTCTGGATATTAGACCTTTGTCTGATGGGTAGATTGCAAAAATTTTTTCCCATTCTGTTGGTTGCTGGCTTACTCTAATGATTGTTTCTTTTGCTGTGCAGAAGCTCTTACATTTAATTAGGGTTCCATTTGTCTATTTTTGCTTTTGTTGCCATTCCTTTTGGTGTTTTAGTCATGAAGTCCTTTCCTGTGCCTGTGTCCTGAATGGTGTTGCCTAGGTTTTCTTCTAGGGTTTTTATAGTGTTAGTTCTTATGTTTAAATCTTTAATCCATCTGGAGGTAATTTTTGTATAAGGTATAAGGAAGGGGTCCAGTTTCAACTTCCTGCATATGGCTAGGCAATTTTCCCAACACCATTTATTAAACAGGGAATCCTTTCCCTATTGCTTGTTTTTGTCCGGTTTGTCAAAGATCAGATGGTTGTAGATGTGTGACATTGCTTCCAAGGCCTCTGTTCTGTTCCATTGGTCTATATCTCTGTTTTGATACCAGTACCATGCTGTTTTGATTACTGTGGCCTTGTAGTATACTTTGAAGTCAGGTAGCATGATGCCTTCAATTTTGTTCTTTTTGCTTAGGATTGTCTTGCCTATGTGGCCTCTCTTTTGGTTCCATATGAAGTGTAGA
>CAUYLG010057923.1:0-14438 GCA_963573385.1 Cacajao melanocephalus | reverse complement strand
CACACAAATGTTCATTGCAGTACTGTTTACAATAGCAAAGGCCTGGAACCAACCCAAATGCCCATCGATGATAGACTGGACAGGGAAAATGTGGCACATATACACCATGGAATACTATGCAGCCATAAGAAACAATGAGTTTGTGTCCTTTGTAGGGACATGTATGAACCTGGAAACCATCATTCTCAGCAAACTGACGCAAAAACAGAAAATCGAACACCGCATATTCTCACTCATACGTGGGTGTTGAACAATGAGAACACATGGACACAGGGAGGGGAGCATCACACACTGGGGTTTGTCGGGGGTAAATAGGGGAGGGACAGTGCGGGGTGGGGGTTGGGGAGAGATAGCACGGGGAGAAAGGCCAGATATAGGTGATGGGGAGGAAGGCAGCAAATCACACTGCCACGTGTGTACCTATGCAACAATCTTGCATGTTCTGCACATGTACCCCAAAACCTAAAATGCAATTAAAACAAAACACCTAGCTGATTTTAAAATGATGAATTTACCAATAGTTTGGTTTTGTGTTAGTTGGAGGTCAAGAATAGAGATCAATCATTAGAGACACTTAGAAGCAATCCCCAAGAGAGAAATGAGAGTCAGAGTATGATGAAATGAATGAAAAGGATAACCAATTAAAATTTGTCCATGTTCCCTGTGTTTTTCTTGACTTTTTCTATAGATATGAGCCTTTTCTATGATATTATGAGTGTCTTGTTTTGAAAAATGTTCTAAGTTAGGATTAGATTCTGGAATAACATATTTCTTGATAATTAATTTATGCTTCTCAGTCCAGAAAGCTTAAGTCCTTTCCTACACATAACAGAAACTCATGATTATGCAGAACTGTGTAGTAAAACTAGTCACTACTTTCAACATGTCACAGCGGTTAACATCCAAGCTTTAGAGCTGGATATGAGTTTCAGTCTTGGCTCTGCCACTTGCCTTCTGTGTAACCTTGGGCAAGTAACAAACTTTTCCAAGTATTGGCTTCTGTATTTGCCAAGAAGAGGAGTAATACCTACCTCATACGGTTTATGAGACAAGATAAAATAATGTGTACAAAATACTTAACAAAACACTGATGGGTAGAATGCTGTCAGTAAATGACACTATGTTTTATTCATTCTTCATAAATTTATTTAATGAATATTTATTGTCAAGTGTGTGCCAGCAATTGTTCTAATCCATTACAATTTATCAGTGAACAGATGAGATTCCTGCCCCTGTGAATTTACGTCTTAGTGAATGGAGTGAAAATAAATAACAAACACAGTGAAGAGGTAAAATATATAGTATGTCAGGAAGTCATGAATGCTATGGAGAAAATAAAAAATAAATAAAAGAACAGGGAAATAAGAAGTGGGAGAAATGGGAGCAAGGTGAACTTTTTTTTTTTAAGTTTATGTGGGTCTGTTAATGTTAGACTCATTGAGATATTGACATTTCAATGAGGGCTTATCGAAATTTGATGGAGTCAGCTATACGGATGCCTGAAAAAAAAAAAAGATCATTCTACAATAGGGAAGAGTGTGCATTGAGTTCAAAAGATGTGAAATAGGAGTGTGCCCAGGGAAAGGAGGCAAAGACACAGAGGGTTAGATTAGCAGGGGAGGAAGTCAGATATATAATGGAGAAGACTGCTCAGACTACTTACAGCCTTGCTGGCCATTGTAAGAGCTTTGGCTTTTACTTCTAAGTAAAATGAGAAATCATTGCAAAGTTCTGGGCAGAGCCATGGCTCAATTTTATTTTCTTGTATCTTATAAGATCCAGTCTGTTTGCAGTGGTAAGAGTAGACTGTCTGAGTAAAGAGACTGGTCAAGAGGTAACTGCTTTCACCTAGGTGAGAGACAGTGATGGCTTGGACCAGGGAGCTGGCAGTAGAATTCTTGACAGGTCATAGGATTCTGGATATATTTTGATGATGGAGTTAGGTGAATTTCTGATGGATTGGATGTGGGTGTGAAAGAGGAAAGTCAAAGATAACTACAAGTCTTTGCCTTAAGCATCAGGAAGGATTATAATAATATGATTATTCTTATTTTATAATTTGTGGCTTCTTGTTTTCCACACTTAAAACAGAACAGTGAACATGCTTTTACCTCTTTGTATCCTCCACAGAACTTATGAAAAATGGTATGCACAAAATGGGTGATGAGTAAATGATAGCTGAAAATTTGAAGGGTGTGGAGACAACACGACTGCTGAGAGAAAACAGGAAGGCAGGAAAAGGCAGTGAGGCCTTCCAGAGAGAAATTTGTTTCCTTTTACAGCTGAGTTAAAGTAACTCTGGTCCTGACTTTCCATCTCTCATTAAATTGTCTGATCCAAGAACTTTACCAGAGACATTCTCCAAAATCAATATGGATTCCCACATCCTTCTTGATTCCAGAAAATGGTCTTCCTTTTTAAGAGCCTTAGAAGTGATATAGCGTCATTGTTCTCTGGCCCCATAGAGACAAGTGCTCTACAGTCAATGGAAATGGACAATGGATACAATTACCTGACAAAATAAGCCCCAAAACATCTTTCTAAAATTTCTTTTATGTGGGCAGAAGTGGATCTTGGTTCCTCTCTTTATGTGGTGATATATCCTTAGGAACTGAAGAGAATTGCCACAATGCTTTCAGGAAATGATGCATTTCATTTCTGTATTGGATTTATATTCTTGTGAACATTTACAGATGGGATACATAAAACTTTCACACTGAGAGGAGAAGCAGACATTATTATTTGTGGGAGGACCAGAAGAAAAGTAAATTAGGTAGCTTACCATTTCTGTTTTTTGATCATAATCTTTGAGTCATAAATATAAGCAAAATGTTGAGACTCAACATCTGTAAATGGAGTTCAGAAATATCATGCCAAATCCAAACAGGAGAGCTTGGTTGAGGAGTAGCAAGGCATATCTAGAATACCCTGATTTAGTTGTAAGTGTCCCTTCGAGTACAAACTGGGTGTGTTTTCATTACATGAAGTGCAAAGCCTTATTTATAGTGATTCTCTGCCCTTACAGCAAAAGTCTAACCATCCCACATTCTGAGTTCAGTGAAGGCAAACATGGGGCAAATATCTGATCTATTAGCTGGGGTTGTACCAAAGCTGCCTTTAAAAACTTCCTGGAGAGCTGAAACAGCAGCTTAAAAGACTACCAGGAATAGCAGGAACAAGTAAGAGTGGACAGGTAAAAACACCAGTTTTTGGTAAAACCCCAAATGTATCAACTTGCCAGTTTATATAACAAATAGTTTTATAAGAAGGAACGGTGGAAACCAAATTTAGGATAGGAAAAAAACAACTCCTTCTAATAGTGTATCAGAACAGATAAATGAAGGGATAAAATTTAAGTGTGAATGAATAAAGAATAAAGGAACTTGAATATTGACATTAAAATGTTTTCTATGAATATGATCATACTGAGAAATTGTTTTAGACTAATAAATAGTAAATACAACCTTCAATTTCAGACATGGTCTGTAATCATTCTTCATGGAAAATTGTTTTCTTATCTATGTCTTTAATGTTGTTAACCATTCATATATCTTTTAAAAGTTTTATTTGTAGAAATTATATTTCTTGTCTCTACTTTTTTTAGTAGGAAATGTCTAAAAATATTTTATTGTCTGAAAAAGGTATAGACATAATTAGGATTCAGAGACAGATTTATAATAAAGTAAAAGTGTTGTGAATTGCAAAGAATGCTGAGTTTGAGAACTCACATTAAGTTAAAAATATTTTATGATCAGATCTAGATAAAGCCTCAAAAACAATTTTGAAGTACTATTAGAACATTCTATCACTACCTTAATTTCATAGTTATCTTTATTTCATTCTCTCATCTCTCTCCTTTGTCTAGTGAATCCCTTTTGTTAAATTACTTCTACCAATTTCTGCACTCACTTTGGGGTCCAAACCCTATGCTGCATCAAGTAAAATCTAGATCTCCTAGAATTTCATCAAAGGAACTTATTATAAGTATTAATACTCACTACGGTTAATAGCCCCCCATATTTCTTTTTTTTTAAAGCCTCCAACAATGAGACCATGTAATACAATTTGTTGAAATGATAGAAGGGAAAGACTCCTAAAGCAGGGGAAAAAATAACAAAAAGACAATGCATTATAGATACAAGGATGGTCTGGAAAGTCTTTTTCTGGGAAGCATCTCTGGCTCCCCAGCTTTGAGTTCAGAGCCATGTGCCTCCTCTTCCCCTATCTCTTACCTCTCATACCACACCTTTGCACTTTTGATTGTTTTTATGATTTATACACACTTCATGGACGTAATCTATCCATTTGTTTCTTTTTCCTCCATGACTGTGATATCTACATACTATGTTTTATATTTGTCTTTTATCTAAGTATATTAAATAGTATAATAGATGCTCAATATGGTTTTTTGGGTTCTTTTTTGGAAGGAGGAAAAACAATAATGAAATGAGAAAAGATATAAGAAAGAACATTCATTTTACCATTTCTCAGGGTCTTTCTCCATGTAGCCCTCTTTGGAAGTTCAAGATTTAAGATAAAGTGATATAATTATTTTGATTTTATATATGAGGCAGTTCAACATCAAAATTAGTTCTAGATATGATAGAGACATATACAGATAGTTGCCTGTATATCTATATACATGTATGTATGTGTGTGTGTGTGTGTGTATATATATATGTATGATCTATCATATAGACCAAAGATGATATATACCTACATATTTATGTGAATACATATATATATCTTATATATATATATATATATATATATATAAATAAAATGAGGTGAAAATTTAAATTTAAATTTTTATAACTAGCATTGACTACTTAACTGGACTGTAAGTTTCTTTATTATTATTTCTATATTATCTCCAAAATATTTAACATGAGGCTGACCCATGAAGACTGTGTAGTACATATATATGGTTTGACTATACTGGCAGTACTCAAGATACTGGTTTAAATTAAATGAAGATCCTTTTACTGGTTGTGTCTGTGAGTGGCATTTTATTACTGTAGTGATTATGAGAATGAGATTTCATGTAATAGTAAAATATTTCAATGCAGCTCTATCTCATATTAGCTATTGAATTTGGATGATGAATAAAATGAATATAATTACAGTTCATATGGTGATCATGAAGATACATTTTGATAATATATACAAATTTAATCTAGTTCAGGCTTACAGTAAGTGCTTAAGAGGTGGTAAATTCCTTTTATTATCACACATTTAAAATTCAGCAGATATGACAAGTACTTAAGGGTTGCTACTTAAGTTTCTAAAAGTTCCTAATTACATGTTAAGTATAGAGTAATCATAATATTTTTTCAATATACATACATTCAAGAAACAGCATCCAGTAATATGTGGTAAAGTTAATTACTTTAGATTTCATTTTTACTTTTATGCTACTTTAAGCTAAATTTATTTTTATGAAGAAAGTGATACTATCATCAAATTAGAATATCAATAAGCTCTGTGTTATAAGTACTGATTTTCTTTTTGAGACTGATCCAGGAGATTCAGGGAAAGATAGCAAGGGTTTGTACTATTGCCAACAAGGCTATGAATGCATTTAACTTTGGAATGTTGTAGGTGAAAAATGTTGAATTGTTGAATGTGAAAACTGAACTCTACTTGAAACAAAAGCAACTGATCTTAAAACCTATATTTTTTAGCATCTAAATATAAAACATTGCTTTACATTTTTCCCATATATGATTAATGTAATTTAGCAATGTATCATCGTAACAGTTTTCCTACATGTAAATTATACTAATTATACATAAGTATAAATTTGACTTACTTCATATTTAAATGTGATAGTATTTGTATAGCCTTATACTTGATTATAGTATGCTATCCAGTGAGGAGATCAAAATGAATATCCTACATGAAAGTCATATTTCAAAAATATTATAACTACAGGCATAGCTTCAAGATATTCCAGGTTCAGTTCCAGACTGCTGCAATTAAGGAAACATCTCAATAAAATAAGTCACATATATTTCTGGCTTCCTAATGCATGTGGAGTTATGTATACACTACACTGTGTCCATTGTGTGAAACAGCATTATGTCTTAAAAATGTACATTAACTAAATATACTTTATTGCTAAAAAATGCTAACAATCATCTGAGCTTTCAGGAAGTTACAATCTTTCTGCAGATGGAGGGTCTTGCCTGAATGTTGTTGGCTGCTGGCTCATCAGGGTGGTGGTTGCTGAAGATTGGGGTGCTGTGGCAATTTCTTAAAATAAACAATGAAGTTTGCCACATTGATTGACTCTTCCTTTCACAAAGAATTTCTCTGCAGCCTGTGATGCTGTTTGATAACATCTTACCCACAGTAGAATTCCTTTCAAAATTAGAATCAGTCCTCTCAAAGTTTGCTGCTGTTTTATCAACTAAGTTTATGTAATAGTATATATTATTTGTCACCATTTCAACCATGTTTACAGCATCTTCACTAGGAGTATATTACATCTCAAGAAACTACTTTCTCTGCTCATCTATAAGAACAAACTCTTCATTAGTTTTTGTCCTGGGATTGCTACAATTCAGTTTCATCTTTAGTCTTACCTTTCAACACTTGTTCTCTTGCTATTTCTACTACATTTGAAGTTATTTTCTCCACTGAAGCCTTGAACCCCTCACAGTCACCTATGAAGATTGAACTCATGTTTTCTCAAACCTATTAATGTTGATATTTTGATCCCCTCCCATAAATCATGAATGTGCTGAATGGCACCTAAAATGGCTAATCTTTTCCCGAAGGTTAGCTTTTTTTAAAAATTATTATACTTTAAGTTCTGGGATACATGTGGAGATTGTGCAGGATTGTTACATAGGTATACACAGGCCATGGTGATTTGCTGCATCCATCCCCCCATCATCTACATTAGGTATTTCTCCAAATGTTATCCCTCCCCAATTCCCCCATCCACTACCGTCCCTTCCAGATTCTTTCAAGGAATCACTATGGCAGTGATAGCCTTACAAAATGTGTCTCTTAAGTAATAAGAATTGAAAGTTGAAATTACTCCTTGATGTCTGGCCTGCAGAATGGATGCTATGCTAGCAGGCATGAAAACAACATTAATCTTGTGTATCTTCATCAGCACTCTTGGGTGACCAGGTGCATAGTCAATGAGCAGTAACGCTTTGAAAGGAATCTTTCTTTTTGAGCAGTAGGTCTCAATAGTGGTCTTAAAACATTCAGTAAACCATACTGTAAACAAATATGTTGTCATCAAAGCTTTGTTATTGCATTTATAGAGCATGGAAAGAGTAGATTTAGCAGAATTCTTAAGGGCCCTGAGATTTTTGAGACAGTAAATGAGCATTGGCTTCAACTTAAAGTCACCAGCTGCATTAGCCCCTATCAAGAGTCTGTCTGTTCTTTGAAGCCAGATATTAACTTCTCCTCTCTAGCTGTAAAAGTCCTAGATGATATGTTCTACCAATCTAAGATAGTTTTGTGTACATTTAAAATCTGTTGTTTGGTGTAGCTACCTTCATCAGTGATCGTAGCTGGATCTTCTGGATAACTTGCTGTGGCTTTTACCTTAGCACTTGCTGCTTCACCTTGTACTTTTATTTTCTGAAGGCTGTTTCATTGCTTAAATGTTATAAACTAACCTCTGCTAGCTTGATGTTTTTTTCTGCAGCTTCCTCATCTTTCTCAGCCGTCATAGAATTAAAGAGTGTTAGGGCTTTGCTCTGGATTAGCCTTTGACTTAAGGGAATGTTGTGGCTTGTTTGAACTATTTAGACTATCACATTCTCCATATCAGTAATAAGACTGTTTTGCTTTCTTGTTATTTGTGTGTTCACTGGATTAGCATTTTTAATTTCTTTCAAGAACATTCCCTTTGCAGTCACAACTTGGCTAACTGATATGAGAGGCCTAGCTCTCAGTCTCTCTTGGCTTTTGACATGACTTCCTCACTATGGTCAAGCATTTCTGGTTTTCGATTTAAAGTTAAATGTGTGACTTCTCTTTTCGCCTGAACATTTAGAGGCTATTGTAGGGCTATTAGTTGGCTCAATTTCAAATATAAGAATACAGTTTTAGTCTCAGAGAATGGGGAGGTCTGAAGAAAGGGAGGGAGACCAAGAACTAGCTTGTTGGTGGAGCAATCAGAACACACACATCATTCATGAATTAAGTTTGCTGCCTTATATAGGTGTGGCTTGTGCCACTCAAAAACAATTACAATAGTAATATCCAAGATCACTGATCACAGATTACCATAACATATAATATTAATAAAAATATTTGAAACAATATGAGGATGACTAAAATGTGACCCTGAGACATGAAGTGAGCACATGCTATTGGAAAAATGATGCCGGTAGACTTGCTGGACACAGAGTTGCCACAAATCTTCACTTTGTTAAAAGCACACTATCTGTGAAGCACAATAAAACCAGCTATGGCTGTAGATGATAGAAAACAGTGAAAGATAAAGTGGTTTTCTCTAGGATTGCTTTGTGTCATTCTCTGGTTATCTATGATGCTCTGAGTTAATCATATAGAACAAAGTACTAGAAGTTATTGGGTGGTGAATAGAAAGGTGGACTACATGCCATTTAATAAATTCTCATGCTTGAATGTTACAATGTGAATCATGTTATTTGAAGAAAAAAACACAAATTCCTGAACCCAACAGAAAGACTAATTAAGTATCTGAGGAATGGCAAGGATAATTTCATAGAGAAAGTATGATTTGAGCTGATTTTTTAAGAACAAAGGTTAAATGAGAGGATATTTTATGTACAAGAAAGTCCAAGTACAAAGAAACAAAGGTATGAAGGAGAATAACATGGACTTTGGTGTGGCTAAGATACACAATACAGAGTATCATTGGATTAGGAAGCGAACATGAACAAAGACACATAATGAGAAGTTTTAAGCTCCATGCTAAGATCTTTGAACCTTAAGCAAAGAAGAACCATTGAGAAAGATTTTGATCAGAAAAGAGACACCACGAGATTTCTAATTGGGAAGGAACATTTATGACAATAAAATGGGAGGTAGATAGTAGCTGGAAAGAATAGAGGCAGGAAAACCTTTAAGATTTCATTCCAGAGGTCACTGCCGGTACAGATGGGTAGGAAAGGAAAATTCAAAAAATATATAGAAAATTAAGATGTAGAATATGAGTCAGAAGTTCAGACCATCTAAAAATTTGACAACTGCCTCAATTATGGTGCCTTTTGCCAAGAATGGAAATAAAGGAAGTTTGAAAGTCATGGCATAAATACACATGTGAAATTATTGGGGTTGTGCTTTCAACGTTAATATTTTTATTACACTGAATTGCTTTCCTTCTACAAAGAGTAAAGAAATAACAGAAAATAATTTTGCAAAGTAAGCAGATGTATTGTCAACAGCAGTATTGTGTGAGAGCAATAGAAATATCATAAAAATTAGCATGCTTTATCTTATGTACCTTTTATAATAAAGAAAATATGGCAAAAATTTTTAGTCCCTTACTATTAGTAACATATATAAATTGTATGTCGTAACACATTAAGAATTTTCACTGTATGTTGATTTATGAATAACATCTCACAAAGATAAAAGTTTGCCCCTATTAATATTGACTTTCAAGTTCTTTCCCATTAATATGGTTATTTAAAAAAATGAACATTTTTAACAGCAAAGTTTTTATTTTTACATTCTCGTAACTGAGTTGTTAAGCTGGTTACTATCAGTACTTTAGAGAACAGCATGGGCTTTCAGAATGGTGACTAATAAGCTACAAATTACTATCTAACCCAGGAATACTAGCTCTATATCATCCAGTGCTCTGACTGAAGTGTGGACTCCTAATGTTCTGGCATATTTCTTGTGCTCTGATTTCCATCTTTAACAGCTTGAGATAAAGTGGGATTCGGTTCTCCCCAGAAGAATAGAGTTTAGAATATAAGTTTTATCTTTGAGAGTATTTTTACTCTTCCTTTCCCTTGACAGAGGGCCACACTGAGAATGCAGCAATTGCTTGATGAAAATTGCCTTGAAGAATGTAAACAGCTGAAGGAACCACACATAGCTTCCCCTTGGAAACATTCTCTCCCTTGTCTGTTAGGCTGGGGATGTCTCCAAGTTGTACTTAGTAAGCTCTTAGTGATATTTGTTAATTGAACCAAATGATCCCACTAAATAGATGCAAATCAGTGTTCATTCGGTCTCTGCTTCCCTTTCCTAGTTGACTTTTTTCACTAGTGCTTTGATGAGAGAGGTGTTTCTTCAGCTCCCTTGTCAGTGTAAGCTGAATCACTAGATTTTGAAGAAAGACATTTCGAAGAGAGAGAAGGCACTGCAAGTCTTCTACCGAGGTGATGGTTTAAGAGCCGAACAGTTCCAAAATGTGTTGGAGATGGATAGACCTTGCATTCATTCTTATGTTCTATTTATTTGTAATAAAAACCAGAGACTATCATGATTAGATGTCTTTAGTTTCTTCTTCACCGACTTTTTGTATCCTGTCTAAAAGTGTACGGGCATTCTATAAAAAAATGAATTGGCAAATAATAACTGTATATATTTATCCCTTACAATGTGAGGTTTTGATACATATATACATTGTGGAATGAGCTAATTAGGATAATTAATATATCCATCACCTGACATACTTATTATTTCTTGTGGTGAGAATATTTAAAATCCACTCTTGATAATGCTGAAATATAAAATACATAATTATTCATTATAGTGTCCTTGCTCTCCAGTAGATCATCAGAACTTATTCCTCCTATCTAACTGAAACTTTATACCCTTTGATTGTCATTTCTCCTTTTCCTGCCTCTTCTCCCCATTCTCAGCCTCTGGTAACCACCATTCTACTCTTTTATTCTATGATATGGACATTTTTTGAGGAATCTCCATACTGTCTTCCTTAATGACTGTAATAATGTACATTCCTATCAATAGGGTACAAGGGTTCCTTTTTCTCTACATCTTCACCAGTTCTTGTTATCTTTTATCTTTTTGATGATAGGCATTTGAACATGTGTGAGGTGATCTCATTACGGTTTTAATTTGAATTTCTCTGATGATTAATTATGTACAACATTTTTCAAATATATTTGTTAACCATTTGTATACTTCTTTTGAAAAATGTCTATTCCGGTCTTTAGTCACCTACTTTTAAACAAAATTACTTTCCTATTATTGGATAGTTTGAGTTTCTTTTATAGTGTAGTTATGAGCTTCTTATCTGTTGTATGATTTATGAATATTTTCTCCCAGTCTGTTCTTTTTCTCTTCCATCTGTTGTTTCCTTTGCAGTGCAAAAGTTGTTTTGTTTGATACAATTCTGTTTATTTTTGCTTTTGTTGACTGTGCTTCTGGGGTCATAGCCACAAATCGTTGCCCAGACCAATGTTGTATAGCTTTCTCTCATGTTTTCATCTGGTAGTTTTATAGTTTAGAGTCTTATATTTAAGTTTTTAATCAATTGTGGTTTGATTCTTGTATCAAGGGTAAGATAAGGGTCAAATTTCATCCTTCTCTATGTGGACAGTCAGTTTTCCTAACATCATTTATTGAGGAGTCTGTCCTTTCCCTGATGTGTGTTCTTGAAACCTTTGTTCAAAATCAATTGACCTTGGGTATATGGGGTTATTTCTGTGCTTTCTATACTGTTCCATTTGGTTGCTATGCCTAGTTTTATGTCAGTATTATGCTTTTTTGATTACTGTAACTTTGTAATGTATTTTGAAGTCAAGTAGTGTGATGTCTCCAGTTTGCTTTCTTTTGCTTACAATTGCTTTGGCCATTCAAGATACTTTGCCATGTTATACAAATTTTAGGATTGCTTTTCTATTTCTATGAAGAATGATATTCGAAATTTGATAGAAATTGCATAGAATCTGTAGGTCACTTTTGATGGTATGGATATTCTGACAATAGGAAATCCTCCAATTCATGAACATGAGGTGTCTTTTCATTTATATGTGTCATTTTCAATTTATTTCAGCAGTATTTTATAGTTCTCAGTGTATGGATCTTTTAGCTCCTTATTAAATTTACTCCTATTTTTATGCTGTTGTAAATAGGACTCAGATTGTTCATTTTTAGTGTATAGAAATGCTACTGATTTAGTAGGTTAATTTTGTTGTATGCATCTTTAATTAATTTATCAGCTCTAACAGTTTTTTGATGGATTATTTATGGCTTTCTATATATAAGATCACATTGTTAGTGAACAGAGAAAATTTTACTTCTTCTTTTCCCACTTAGATGACTTTTATTTTTTTGTCTTGCTTAATTCTTCTAGTTAGGACTTCCAGTACTGGTGAATAGAAGTGGTGATAGTATACATACAGGCATTCTTGTTGAGGATTCCCAAATAGTCTATACTTTAAAAATAAATGTAACATAATTAATTGGGAAAAATAAAAAGCAAACAAAGAAAACTACAACAACAAATATAATACATAAAGATGCAACAGGTTTTAAAAGCACCAGGAATCTTACACTAAAAGGACAAGTAATGTATTAAACACATGTTTATATTTTACATTTCCAAAACATTAAAATATATCAAAGCCAAAACTTAGAAATAGAATAAAAAATGATTGTACTTAAACAAAATACATGCCAGTTTTATTATTGTTCTTAACTCTTCCTGCCTTTATGGACTCTTTGTTGACCATCCAAATAGAGTAATATAATGTTTGAGTTATCCTTTTTATCAAATGTATTTTGATTGCCCACCAGGAGTAAGATAATAGGTAAGGGGCAAGAGTTCCGTAGGGATAGAATGGAGACCATTTTATTAACTAATTTAATGTTTTTAACTTTTACTAGAGAACACTAAGTACCATATTCACAGAAGTCACTTAATAAGTATTTGTTGAGTTTAATTCAATTGATAGATGACAAATGGCACATGTAGGTGTTATGGGAATCATCCCAGAAAGCAGAATGTCTTTGTTGTTGCTGAGAGCATAAGGCAAAGCACAGCAATGACTAACTCATCTTAAAATATGTGCATGACATTCTAGTTATGATACAAGATGAGCAAAATTATTAGCATCGTGATCTACTTGAAGGGATGTCATCTAAAGCCTGATTTCCTCTGAGTATTGTATATTCATGTCTTTATTGATATTACTGTTAATATCTAAATTACAGGGATGAAGACAGTATAACATATTGCTTGGATAGTTAGCACCAGTGAATATAATTGAAATTTCTCCTATGCCTGTCACTATTGTCATTTTTCTTTCTTAGAATAAGCGAATGATGTTTGTACTTGCCTCTCATTTTCCCTGGAAGCAGACTCTAAAACATAGATTTATTTGAGAAATGATATCAGGAGGCACTAGAAGAGGGAGTGGCAAATTGAGCCACTAAGGAAAGAAAGTCAGTGCAGGGTATCCTAATGAGCAGATTACTGCTGAGGACAACTGGAGTTTAGTGCCACTGTGAACTCTTGGGGAGTGATATGGAACATGTTGTCTCTATGGATAGGGAAAGCTGATTTATAGTTCTTCCATTTTCCATCAGTCACTGGTTGCTTGTTGCTCCCAGGAACATAAACCCTGTGTACTTCCAGACTACTGTCACCACCAGGGAAAGTCCCCAGGCAGAGCATCACAGGTGCAGTAGAATGCCATCACATGTATAGGAATTGTGATTGTCAAGGCAATATGGAACAAGGAGCCGACCCTAGATGCTAAGTTGGTTTTAAGTGGTATATGAGTCCATTTTCACACTGTTATAAAGACTGGGTAATTTATAAAGAAAAGACGTTTAATTGACTCACAGCTCCACAGAGCTGGGGAGACCTCAAGAAACTTACAATTATGGCAGAAGGGGAAGAGGCATATCTTACATGGTAGCAGGTGAGAGAATGTGAACAAGCGAAGGGAGAAGAGCCTCTTGTAAAACCATCAGATCTTGTGAGAACTCACTCACTATCATGAGAACAGCATGGGGGACACCGCTCCCATGATGCAGTCACCTCTCATTAGGTCCTGCCCTTGACACTTGGGGATTATGGAAAGTACAATTCAAGATAAGATTTGGGTGGGGACACAGAGCCAACCCATACCATATGGATATACAATATTTTACATTTTATTAATAGGATTGCCTAAACTATAAAACTTTTTACCTGGAATTATTATTTTATTTATTTATTTAATGAAAGAAAGAGGAAGAAAAAGAGGGAGAGAGAACAGGAGTCTTGCTCTATTACCCAGGCTGAAATGCAATCTAAAAATAGGTATTAAAGACCTCTTTTATGCCGATAATTGTGCTTAACAATGGAGACAGGAAGGAATAAAGGAAGAAAATAACAAACAAACAGCCAACCAATATTTCATTTAAGTTTGTGAAATGCTATGCAATTGCTGAAGAGATTTTTAATTCCAATTGTGTGGTCACTTTTAGAATAGGTGTAATATGATACT
>CAUYLG010057922.1:0-67376 GCA_963573385.1 Cacajao melanocephalus | reverse complement strand
ATTTTCTTTGTCCAGTCTATCATTGATGGGCATTTGGGTTGGTTCCAGGTCTTTGCTATTGTACACAGGGCTGCAATGAACATACGTGTGCATGTGTCTTTGTAATAGAACGATTCACAGTCCTTTGGGTATATACCCACTCATGGGATTGCTGGGTCCAATGGAATGGGTAGAACCTCTTTTGAAGGGCTATTTGGTGAACTCAACCCAAATTTAGAATGCACACATCCTTTAACCCAGAATATCCCACTTCTAGAAATGTATCTTTAGCTGTGCTGGCCCTGCTGTGAGCCAGGCCGGCTGTTTATTCCATGTCACTGGTCCCCAGCCCTGCACAGTGTTCTCTGGCATGAAGCTTTGTGACTTTAGGAGCTCTTGGTTTTCCTGGATCTCCAGAGACAGGGGGTGGCCAGCTCGTCAGGGACCACAATGGGCCTCATCTGTCTTCAGGAAGCTGGGTTCTTCCGGAAAGGCTGTTGAGTGTGGTTTGTGCGATGTGGGCCCCAACCTGGTCTGTCATAGCAGGAGACTAGAAACAGCCTAAATGTCTGTCAACAAGATACAGTCACACAAGGAAATGCTGAGCCAGAGTAGGAGGGAGACTTTCTCCTTCTCCTGTTCGTGTTTTCTAGTGGATTTTCTGCTTTAACAGGCATATATTACTTAGGGGAGAATTTTTTTTTTTTTGAGCAGGGTCTCACTCTTGTCACTCAGGCTGGAGTGCCATGGTATGCTCATGGCTCACTGCAGCCTCAAACTCCTGGGCTCAAGTGATCCTCCCACCTCAGCCCCTCCAAGTAGCTGGGATTACCGGCACGTGCCACCACACCCGGTGAATTATTTTTTGCAGAGATGGGGTCTCACTATGTTGCCCAGGCTGGTTTCAAAACTCCTGAGCTTGAGCAGTCTGCCCACATTGGCCTCCCAAAGTGCTGGGATTACAGGCATTAGCAACCACACCCAGCCTCCTAGGAGAGAATTTTTAAAAAGCAAGGGACAGATTTCAGGTCCTAGAAATGACACCAGAGGCTCGTGTGAAAATGAGGATTTAGAAACAGAAACCTTTCTGTTCTGCTTGGGGCCGTGTTTCCGGCTGTGTGTATGCATGACCAGCCTCGCCCGCCCTGCCCTCAGCTATGTGGAGAGGATGACATGGCTGTGCTGAGGCTTTCTTGCCTCCCAACCTTTGCCATGCTTTAACCACCGCCTGGAGATCCATCTCTGCTCTCCTGTGACTTTTCTTTTCTTTTCTTTTCTTTTTTTTTTTTTTTTGAGACAGAGTCTCGCTCTGTTGCCCAGGCCGGAATGCATTGTGGCACGATCTCTGCTCACTGCAACCTCTACCTCCTAGGTTCAAGCCATTCTCCTACCTCAGTCTCCCAAGTAGCTGGGATTACAGATCCCTGCCACCACGCTCAGCTAATTTTGGTATTTTTAGTAGAGACGGGGTTTTGCCATGTTGGCCAGGCTGGTCTCGAACTCCTGGCCTCAGGTGATCTGCCCGCCTCAGCCTCCCAAAGTGCCGGGATTACAGGCACGAACCACCATGCCCAGCTGTCTTCTGTGACTTTTGAAATCTGGCCAGGGTTCCAAGGCTCTGACAGCGTCTCCTCTCTGCATCTGGAGGGTTTCTCTCTTGCCTTGAAGTCCCGGAATGAACATGGTCTCTTTCAGGTGTTCCCATTTTTTTTTTCCTCCTCCCTTGCTCAAGTTCAAGTCTCCGGGTGGTGAGGACACACACTGTGACTTGTCTGCACTGCTGACTGCCCCTGGGCTGGCTTTGCACATAGGAAGTCTTGACAGCATTTGCTGATGCCTACCCTTTGCTCAAAGCCTGGCTCAGCTTCCCACACGTAGGGTGCTCACTCAATATTTGGAGAATTGAATGAATAGCATGAAATCGAGAACAGAGACTGCCTGGGTTGTAAATGATTTAAAACTATTTGTCATCAAAGAATAATAATAGCAGCTCATGCTTAGATGGTGTTTACTGTTTATCAGATGTTCTTCTAAGACTTTGCTGCATTAGCTCATTTAAGCCTCATAGCAGCCTCATGAGGCATTTAATAGATGAGAAACTGTAGCCCAGAGAGGTTAAGTAACTGGTCCAAGGTCCCATAGCAAGTGAGTACATTTGTACATGTTCTTTAGTGTTTTTTTTTTTAATTTTTAAAATTTTTATTTAATTTTTTTGGAGGGGACAGGGTCTTGCTCTGTCACCCAGGCTGGAGTGCACTGTGCCATCATGGCTCACTGCAGCCTTGAACTCTAGGCTCAAGCAGTCCTCCCACCTCGGCCTCCTGAGTAGCTGGGATTATAGGCATGCACCACGACTCCTGGCTGTTTTTTCTTAATTTTGTAAAGACAGGGTTTTACTGTGTTGCCCAGGCTGGTCTTGAACTCTTGGCTTGAAGCACTTCTCCCAACTCAGCCTCCCAAAGTGCTAGGATTACAGTCATGAGCTACCACACCCCGCCTCTTTAGGGTTTTTGAGAAAAAAGATGCTATATGTTTCTCTGGGAGTTGAGGAGTGCAAATAAAAACCTCTAGCATCTGCTAACAAGATTTGCCAGTGAATAAACCCTGAGGAGATGGACTGTGTCCTGGTCCTAGAATCAGGCTGTTATCTCCTCTCAGGAGGACAACTTTGGAATCCAGGGTCCTCTCAGTGCCACGTAGTCCAGCCTCAGAGGGCACTCCACAGGCCAGGCCAGGGCACGACCTCAGAAATGTGCTGGCCACTGGGTCCATGAGAAAATCAATTTCTCGCCTCCAGCCAGCAGCGCTGCCCAGCGTGGGGTCATCCTACGGTTGTTGTGACAGCAAACCCGAGTGCCATGGGAAGGATTGTGAAACCCGGTAGCCGGCTGCCTGGCGGGCAGGACACTGTACCTGGCTCCGTGTGCGGGGCAGGCGGCCCCGTCCCACGCTTCTCCTCCTCCTGTGCCCCTTGTCCTGTTGTGCTTGGCACCAGCTTGCTTTGGACACAGAAGCACTCCTTTTGCAGGGAGACCCTTGAGATTGCACCCTCTTTGCATGCCAAGTTCCTGGCCCAGCTGGCATGCACCCCTGTTCTGAGGGCTGTGTTCCAGATCCAGCTCTCCCAAAGATAGCATCCCTGTGGACCCCATTGGCAGAGAATATGTGGTGGTCAAGGATGCCCAGGAATCGGGCATGTGAGCCGGCCAGGGCTTCCCTCTCTAAACAGCAGCAGCATTTGCATCCTCGCCTGGCCAGGGTGCTCCTGACCCGGCCAGCGGGGCCTCCCTCCTGCTGTGGTTACAGGCTGTTTCTGGGGGTGGAAAACAGAAACCAGCTCTGTGTTTTCCAGGCTGCCAGGGTTCTGAGAAATTCATGCCTCAGCCCAGGAACTGGAGCTCCCTGCTCCTGCCCACCCCCGTCCCGTTTGGAGAAGGGGCAGCAGCTCCCAGCATGCTATACTCCTGCTTTCTTCCAATTAGGGAGAAGCTTCTGAGGATGGTCTTGTGAGTCAGAATGCAGACGGCTTGGCTCCATCTAAGAGGGCCACCCCTTTTGCTCCTGGGCCCCTTCCCCAGTCCAATCACCCCCAGCTGTGCGAGTCCAGAGTTTAACAGTCATGGGGGCTCACCCCAAGATGGGCTCTGGCCAAGGCCTATCCTGGAAAGAATTTCCTGAATTCACACTCCAGATCTCACAGCTCTTGGTTTTTTATTATCAGAGTTCTTAGCTGTTCAGGGTCACCTCTGGAAGGCTGGAAGGGGAGCTGGAAGAAAGCAGTCAAGTAATTCTTGCTGGGTAGGTGTGACTAATGGGGTTAGGGCCCCCTCCTGTGGGGGCCTTGAATTTCCAAAAGGGGCTTGCTTACCCTCAAAGGTCTCTTAATAGAGATTTTTCCTCACTGAGGTTGGCACCTCTGTTTTGGAAAGGTTGGCATCCCGGCCCAAATTCTTTGCATTTTGGTCAGTTCCACTCGACACATTTGCAGAGTGTCTACTGTGTGCCATGCAGAAAACAAGTCATACTGTGTGCCAGGCAGAAAACAAGGCAAAGAGCATTGCTTCAGGCCACACACAGTGGCTCACGCCTGGAATCCCAGCACTTTGGGAGGCCAAGGCGAGTGGATCACTTGAGGTCAGGAGTTTGAGACCAGCCTAGCCAACATGTTGAAACCCTGTCTCTACTAAAAATAAAAAAATTAGCCAGATGTGGTGGCGCACGCCTGTAATCCCAGCTACTTGGGAGGCTGAGGCAAGAGAATCGCTTGGACCTGGGAGGCAGAGGTTGCAGTGAGCCGAGATTGTGCCACTGCACTCCAGCCTGGGTGAAAGAGCAAGACTCCATCTCAAAAAGAAAAAAAACCATTGCATTGCTTCAGCACTTTGCACTGTGGTTTGTAGTGTGGCCAGGTGTAGTCATACTGTGCGCATGTGTGCACACGTGTGTGTGCGCATGTGTCTAAAGAACACTGGGGCTAGTATGGGCAGGAGAAATAAGTTGGTTTACTCAGGTTCTCCTTGAACTTCAGTGGTTAACTCAGATTACTTCAGGCCTAAACAGAAAGCTTCTGTCTTTACTATTAAATGTAATTTTCTCAGCAAGGCAGGAGTCCAGGGTAGGCCCTGGAACCAGAACCTCTGGATGGAAATCATTGCCCGGCCATGTGGTAGCTGCATGACTCTGATCGAGTCCCTTCGCCTCACTGAGCCTGGATTTACTGAATTGCCAAATGGGAGTGATCATTATAACGCTTACCTCGTGGGTCATTGTGAACACTGGGTGGGTTAGTCCATGTAGATTTCTTAGAACAAGGCCTGGCACAGAGTAGATACCAAATACCACCTCCGCCACCGCTGTCGTCATCACCATCACCGTCATCATTAGCAACCCCTGCTCCCAGCTAGGTAAATCGGTAGGTGCTGGGTGAGTGAAGCGAGGTTCCTGTTCTGTGCTTCTTATAGTCTATTGAGGAATAAGGAGAAATGCCATGAAGAAATATATTTCCAGTGGTGACATATGCCATGAAGAAAAGAAACAGGGTGCTGGGGGTGAGAAGACTTTAGACAGGGTCATCAAGGAAGGTCTTATTGAGAGGTGACATTCTCTTGCTCTAAGTGTGTTAGCATGCTCTACATGTGCCAGGATGTGCAAAAATACCAGCTCTTGTATGGCGGGTGCAAAGGAGACCTGTCTCCTTTTGTCCTCCTTCTCTCCAAATAATCCCTACCTCATCTCCTTCCTTTCCTCTTACTCCCTCCTCCTTTCCCTTCTTTCTTCTCCCTCCCTCCCTTTCTCTCTCCCTACTCTTCCTTTCCTTTAAATAATAAATTGCTTTTATTAAATGCATATAAATAGTTTAAATATGTGACAACACAAATACTGTGTATTTACCCCTCCTCCTAAGCTTAAGGAACAATAGGATAATCATTTCCTCTGAGCTTTTCTTTGTAGAAAATGTTTTCCAGCAAACCTTTCAGTTACATTTCTCTAAAAGATGACTTAAACACTTTTTCCGTGATATTGTTATCACAAACTCAGTGTTCAAATTCTCAATTGTCTCATAAATATCCTAATATTTATTTTTTTAGTTTGTTTGACTCAGGACTCAAGGAGCAGCCAGATGTGGTGCTTGTGTGAAATGTCTTTTCAGTTTCTTTCGTCTGCTCATGCCCCACGTTCATCTGTTCTCTTTGCCATCTTTGTGCTGAAGAAACCAGTGTGTCCTGTAGAATTTTCTGTAGTCTGGGCTTTGCAGGTTCCGGTCCCATAGAGTCATCTGACACGTGGCTCTGTCCTCGGTATTTCCTGTAAGTTGGCAGTCAGGTCTGGAGGCTTGATCCAATTCAGCTTCGATGCTTCTGGCAAGACTGTCCCATCAGTGTGGCGTGTTCCTCCGTCAGGAGGCAGGTGGGTCTGGTTGGCTCATCGCTGATGTTCACAGCTTCCATGCCCAGTGATTCTGCATACCGTTTCAAACACGCCCTCTTTATTCACACCTTAGCATAACTGCCACCCTGAATTTTGTGTTTGCCACTTCATTTTCTTTATAGATTTCACTCATTGTCTTTGCTTTAGCTGCAATTCTTTCCTTTTCTCTGCTGCATAAGATTCCATTGTAAAGCCTGTTGATCCATTCTGCTGATGGTGGGCATTTGATTGTTTCTGGATTTGTCCTCTTTCTGGTTACAGGCCGTGCTGTCTGGAATATTCTTTCTCTGTCTCCTGCTGCTTGCACAGAGAGGGCTTTCTGTAGGCTTATACTGGCCAGGGGAGTTGCCTGGTCACCGGGTATACTTACTTCCAACTTTTGTAGCTAATGCCAAAGTGTGTTCTGAAGCGGTTGCCAGTTAAAACTCCATCAGCAACACATATGTAATTCATTCTTATAAAGTTTGATACTGTCAGACAGTTAAATCTTTTCACTTAGCTGGTACATGTAAAATGGTACCTTTCGATGAACAGAAAATGTTCATGTAGTTACGTTTGTTTTCTGAAAGATGTGAGTTTTCTGGGTGTAGTTTAGGGTGAGGTGTCATCAGGTCACTGGGGAGCTTGTTAGAAATGCAAATTCCACCTCCACCCCTGACCTGCTGAATCAGAGACGCTGCCGGGAGGGCCCACAGTCTGTGCTTTTACAAGCTTTCCAACTGATTCGGAGGCTCCCGCCAGTTCGAAGCACTGGGTTAGAAAATCTGTCTCTACCCTCATGTCACAAAGAGATTCTCCTATAGTGTCTTCCAAACATGTTGCAGTCTTACCTTGCACCCTTGGGTCTGTAATCCACCTGGAGTTGATTTTGTGTCCAGTATGAGGGAAGGTTCTTAATTCACAGTTTTTTGTATGGATAACTAGGTCACCGACCATCTATTCAGAAGATGTCATCTATTGGTCTTGTAAATATCCTTCCCATATAAGCGTGGGCCCCTTTCTGGGCTCTGGCTTTGTTGCATAAGTCAGATTTTGTCTGTGTCTAGTCAATAACACACTTCTTTTTTTCACTGGCAAATAATAATTGGCTATATTTGTGGAGGTATGATACACACTGTCCTTATCGCAACAGCTCTGTAGAAATGCTTCATTTCTGGTGGCAGGTCTAGTCCCAGCTCATTGTCCCTCAGAAGCGTCTTGGCTATTGGTGGCCTTTGTGTTTCCACATTGGAGCCAGCTTGTCAGGTGCCACGGAATCACATTGAATATTAAATCTTCTTTAGATCCTTGAATCTGTAGCCCAATGAGGGGAAGATGGGCGTTGTACAGTATTATTTTTATGAGACAGAGACTTGCTCTGTTGCACAGGCTGGAGTGCAGTGGCGTGATCTCGGCTCACTGCAACCTCTGCCTCCTGGGTTCAAGTGATTCTCCTGCCTCAGCCTCCCAAGTAGCTGGGACTACAGGTACACGCCACCATGCCCAGCTAATTTTTGTATTTTTAGTAGAGATGGGGTTTCGCCATATTGGCCAGGCTGGTCTTGAACTCCTGACTTCAAGTGATCTGCCCACCTTCGTCTTCCAAAGTGCTGGGATTACAGGCGTGAGCCACCGCGCCTGGCCAGTATTGAATTTTTATGGTGTTTTTCAAAGCTTGCTAGAAGTTGTCTTTCATACTAGAAATAAACAGCCACTTCTCAAAAGGCTCACTGTCCTTCCCAGCCACCAACCCTGCCTCATGGGTGGGAAATGCCTGAGAAACTGGCTCTGGCCCTGTGGTCCACCTCGCCCTCCCCCTGGACACTTGGTGGCCTGAGCAGATGGATGCTCAGGGTTGGGCCATGGAAGGCTTTAGTTGGAAGGCTGGCCCTCCTGTCTGTAAACGGCTCGGGTTTCCTGAGGATCTGCTGCTCTTAAAACCTACTTCCTGGTATGGTCTTTCCATGGGCAATTTCTAGCCATGTCCCAGTTGGCTTATGAAATAAGCTCTGGATGGAGATACTCACAAATGGGGAAACAATTTCTCCTTTAAGTTGGATCGAGTGGAAAGTGAAGGCTTAGGGTTCCAGACTTCATAATTCTCGTCCTGACCCCATTTGCTCAACAATTGAATAAGCCTACTGAACGGCAAGCACAGGGCTGGATGCCCTAGGGGCTGTGGGCCTCTGGAACTTTGGGGCCAGGGTTTCATTAGTTAGAAGGGGAGATGGGGTGTCAGGCAGGAGTGCAGTGTGGGCAAGAGCGCAGAGGCACTGTCTCCTTCTTTGTGATCGGGAAGCGTGATTCTCAGTTTCCCTTGCAATCTGCTCTACGAAGGTGAGGACTACAGCACCCCATGGCCACATGATGAAGTCACTACTGGGTTGTCAGTACCCAGAAACCATAGTTGATTCATTGATTTGTCCACTGTTTCATGAAATCATTCATTCATCCAACAGCTGTTTACTGCTCACTGCTGGGGCTAACACAGTGAAGACGCTCAAAGTCCCTGCCCTCCTAACGCTTGCAGTCTAAACATATAAATGATAAAACTGGGGGTGCCAAGTGCTCTGTCAGAAGAGAAAGAAGGCAGGGGGACAGGGCACGATGGGGTGGCATGGAGGCCTGCTTGTCGTTCCAGTAAGGGGAGCACCTCAGAGGAGGCAGTGTTTAAGAAGAGATCTCAACAAGAGAGCCTTGTAGATGTCTAAGGCAAGAGCAGCGTTCTAGGTGCAGAGAACAGCAGGTGCAAAGGCCCTGGGGCATGAGTGGGCTTGATGCGATTCATGTATAGTAAGGAAGGCTGTGGACTAGGGGAGAGTGAGGTGAGGGAAGCAGATCATCTTCAATCTTAAAGGCCAAGGGGGACCCCTGGGGGATGGGTGCTGGCAGGTGGCTAGGGAAGAGTCGATCAAGACGGAATTCTGATGAGGCAGCCAGCAAGTGATTGTAACACCCAGGCACCTGCTGTGGAAGCCACTCACCCCTGTCACCCTTGGGAGTGACCTGCATTTCCCTTTCAGACAGGCCCCGCTGTGAAGCTCAGATGTCACAACTTCTCTAGAGAGAAGGCCTTATATGTGCTGCTGATGCCCAGGCCCAAAGCCGGAGTCAGACTGATGCCTCAGGAAGGCCTGGCCTCCGTGGGGTCTGGAAACCCCAGTTGCTGGTGGGTTTGTGGGAAGTGAGCCTACAGTTTCTTCTTCTGCTGGAGAACACAGGCAATGGAAGCAAGCTGGGGCACCTCCAGTCATCCCTGCCAGCAGCCCAGGCCTTGGCTATAACTCTAGTAATATACTAGTACCATCTCACCTTTTTTTTTTTTTTTTGAGACAGGAGTTTCGCTCTTGTTGCCCAGGCTGGAGTGCAGTGGCGCAATCTCAGCCCACCACAACCTCCGCCTCCTGGGTTCAAGTAATGTAGCTGGGATTGCAAGCATCTGCCACCACGCCCAGCTAATTTTGTATTTTTAGTAGAGATGGGGTTTCTCCATGTTGGTCAGGCTGTTCTTGAACTCTTGACCTCAGGTGATCTACCCACCTCGGGCTCCCAAAGTGCTGGGATTACAAGTGTGAGCCATTGTGCCTGGCCCCATTTCATCTTTTAGATGTGTACTAGGCTTTGTATAGTGGTCCTGAGGAGGCCAAGCCACTCTTTGCTTCTTAAATCTCAATGCCTGCTCCCTGGCATAGTCAACCAGAGCTAACAACGATGCTTCTTACCCCCATTTTCCTTGTGTACCATGTGGGCAATTTCTACTGCTTAACCCTGGCAAAAGCTGGGATCTCCCAAGGACTGGACCAGTGTTTGTGCTGAGCCGCATTCAGAGAAGTGTATTCTTGTGGACGGGTGACGAGCAAAAACAAATTTCTATCTTCAAGGAGCCTGAGCCACGCTGCTCTGCTACATAACGGCTGCAGAGCCCGAGTTTGTGACTCTCTCGGAGACTTGGCTTCTTCATCTGTGTAATGGGGGCAGCCAATACCTACTTTATGAGGTGACTGTGAGGATTAAAAAATATATATATAGGCCAGGTGTGGTGGCTCACACCTGTAATCCCAGCACTTTGGGAGGCCAAGGCAAGTAGGTCATGTGAGGTCAGAAGTTTGAGATCAGCCTGGCCAACATGGTAAAACCCCGTCTCTACTAAAAATGTAAAAACTAGCCAGGTGTGGTGGCACGCACCTGTAATCCTCGCTACTCAGGAGGCTGAGGCAGGAGAATCACTTGAACCCTGGAGGCGGAGGTTGCTGTGAGCAGAGAGAGTGCCACTGTACTCCAGCCTGTGCGACAGAGCAAGACTCATACATATATATATATGTAAAATCCTTTGTAGAAAGTGCCATAGAAATGAACAAAATGGTAACTGTGGTTCTATATGAGGAATTTTCATTTACAGCTGACAGAACACCTGGCATAAAGGGGATTATTTCAGACAGCGCGGGAGGCGGGGCTGGGAGAAGACTCTGGGTTGGTCAGCTGCTCCATAACGTGTCTAGGACCAGCCCCCCCACCCCCCTGCCTTTCTTGGTGCCAGCGTCTGCCTCCAGGGACACCCAGAGACCCTGCAGTTCCCAGTTCCTCTCCCACACTCCAACACCAGAAGCAGGGGAGGCAGCTCTCCCACACCCTTCCCTCCGCAGCTTTGGCGTCCTGAGCTGTCCTCTGGTGTCTCCCTTGTTACCACCGTATCCTGCATCCCCTCCCAGCTACTTGGGAAGTGAGGCAAGGGCAGGCTGGCCTCTGTCCTGGGTTCTGTGGGGAAGAGCCGAGCCATTGAGGAGGCAGCAACAGGGGCTGCCTCAGTAACCCCAATGCCCCTGCTCCAAGTTCATGTCTCCTCTTCCCTGACCTCTGGTACTGCATCCCCACCCTGGGGCCCCCCATACCACCTCCTTTGTCCCACCCGTCTCCTCCATTTGCCTCTTTCCCTGGCCTCAACCTGGTCCTGTTTATTCTGCTCACTTGCCTGCCTCTGTAGCCAGAAGGATCCAGAAGCCAGACTAGCCAAGTTGCTCATTGAGGGTGAATGGAGGACGTGCACATTGAATAATTCTCACTCATTCGTGCACACTAGTGTGTGCATTGCTTCCATGTGGCTATGTCAGCTCCCGTCTATTCCCAATTTGGCCACCAACCTTCCTGGTAGGGCTTCAGGCCAGCTCTGGGAGACAGTTGAAAGCCAGGCCTGATTGGAAAAATTCTGGGCAAATCCAAACAATTAGGAGGTGGTAGTTATTCTTTTGCCCAGTCATTCCTCGAGATTTTTACTGAGCACCTGCTATGTGCTGGGCTCTGTCCTAGGTGCTGGAGATATAGCAATAAATGAGAGAGACGAGGTCTCTGCCTTCATGACGGTATTACCAGTGAGCGGTTGATATTAAAATGTCACAGGGTTCAAGATATGGGGTCCTGTGGTCTGAGTCATGCTACCCCCTCATAAAAACCAGGACCCCAGGAGTCACACACAGCTGAAAGGCAGTGCCTGTGAGGCTGTGAGCTGTCTGATGCCAGCTTCTATGAACATGGCACATGCAAACAGACCTCTGGTGAGGCACAGTGAGATGACATGTGTGAAATCATGGCGCCTGCACACCCGCAGCTCATTAGAAACCCGAGGTGAACGCGGTTGCCTGCCTCACATCTTTCTGAGTGGCAGCCTCTGGTTCTGCTCTATTGGCCTCGTGTTGTATGTGGATTTGGGGTTTGAAAGGCATCATTGAAGTCTAGCGGTAGAGGCTGGGTCGGGGGAGAACACGGAGGATGCCAGGAAGCTGATCTGGGGGACGTGGCCTGTCTGGTATTGCTGCCCGGCCTTGGCTGCCCTTCTCTTCCTGGAGCCCAGCTCGAGGCAGGTGGCTCCTCTTGCCATCTTGGGACTTGGTGCCTTCCTGGCCACAAACTAATCTGCCAGTGACACACTCTCCTCCCAGTGGGCCCCTTTTACTAGAAACCAGAGTCTCAGAATCACCGTGTCTACTCATCCCAGGAGCTAGGGACAGTCTGGCACATGGTGTGGCATCTTTCTTGTCAGCCCCGAGGTCTTGCTCATAAAATGGATGGCAGCAGGCTGCTGTGCGAGTCTGCTGTCTGGGCTGATTTCCGGAGGCCTCTGGTTTGCAGAGCGTGTCGGTGACTCAGAGCGCTGCTCTGCAGGTCGCTGGCCCAGTGCAGTTGGTGCGCACTAGGGCACAGGGAGGCCCGGGAGGGGCCCCCTCAGCAGGATGTGAAAACGCATCTCTGAGAGCATGGCTGACCTCAGCCCCACCCACTCTGAAAATGCAGAAATAGCTTCCAAGGTGAAAGTGCTTTGGTGGAAGAGCGGGGACTGGCCATCCCTTCAACTCAGTCTGTTAACAAGGGTCTTCTCTGTGTTGCTGCTAACAGAATCAGCTGCTGATACTTTGGTTTTTTATTTCTTAGCTTGGCATAGTGCCACTTAATGCATTCTCATATTACAGACGAGAAAACTGAGGCTCAAGGACTTAAAAGATTGGCTCGGATTCCCAAAACAAGTAATGTCGTGCAGAGTGCTTATGATGTACCTTGCACATTTGAAGAACTTTGCGTGCACTGACTCATTGATTCTCTCTAAAAGCCTTAGAAGTTGGGAATAATTATTGCCCATCTTTTACAGAGGAGGCACAGAGAAGGTTAGGATTTGCCTCAAGTCCCATGAAAGGATGTGGCAGAGCTGGGACCCCGGCAGTCTGTCTGTCCCTGTGACTCTGACCCCAGGTTGTGAGCTCCTCGCCAGGACAGCTGAGAAAGGGAGGAGCTGTTGGCTGCAAGAAACAGAGATTTGGGCCTGATCACGGGCAGACAAGCAGAACTCAGATGCAGAGAAAAACGGGGGGCGTCAGCCGGGCTGCCCAAAGGTGTGGCAGTGGGGGTATCAGGGTCTGCTCCTTGTTCACCTCCTGCCATGGACCAGCCGTGGCATGCTGGACCTAAAGTATAGGGATGCCTACTTACCTGAACCTTGGTGACTTCACTGGCCAGATGCCTACCTCATGGCCATAGACCGAGACTTTGAGAGGAATGTACCTTGGAACCTGTATCAGTCAGCACAGGCTGCGTAACAAAATATAGACTGGGTGGCTTAACCAACAGAAATTTATCTTCTTACAATTCTAGAGGCTAGCAATCCAAGGTCAGGTGGTCCAGATCAGGTTCTGGAGAGGCCCTGCATGGGTCCTGGCTTGCAGATAGTCACCCTTTCTCCCATTGTGTCCTCATATGAGACAATGAGACTGACCTCTGGCGGCCCTTCTCTATGGGCAATAATTCCATCATGAGAGCCCCACCTTCATGACCTCACCAAACCCTAATTATCTCCCAAGGGCCCCATCTCCAAGTAGCATCACAGAAGGGGTTAGGGCTTCAATATAGGAGTTTGGCAGGGGTGGTGGGGGCATAACTCAGTACATAACAGGGACTGTATAGGTGAAAGATTTGATCAAGGGGTGAGTCAGGATTGAAGGTTCTGTCTGCGTGTCCTGGGAGCTGCTATCTTTTAGGAACACCTGCTGCAGTGTCACCCATGAACACCGTCCTTGCTGGTCACTCCAGGTGGCCTTTGAGTTGATAGCAGTAAGTACAAGGGCCACGCCTGTGGATCTCACTTGGAGAAATTGAAGACAGAGCCTGGTCCCTGCTTGAACCTTGAGAAATGTCTTTGCAGGCAGCCTAGTGGCTTCTCTTGCCTTTGAATCTGGAAAGCATGGAAGGAGTATGGTTGACATCTCTTATGGGAAATCCGAGACTTAAAATATGAAAGATAGATCTAAAGGTTTGTGGAAGAAAGTGTGACATGGCCACGGATGCTTATAGGACGTGGGCTTGAGTTGAGCTTTGGAAGAATGTAGATATGTGTGTGGGGTGTCCCATGTTGAGGCTGTGCTGTGAGTTGGTCCTGGCATATGTGGGCAAACATAGAATGATCTGGAAGGTGAACTGATGGGAGGGTGAGGGGGAGACTGGGCTGGAAGATTCAGTAAATATCCAGTGAATTCTAAGAATCAGGGGCCATGTTGGTATTTGAAGAAAGATCTTTATGAAGCCAGGCCAGGGATTTTACACTTTCTCCCAGAAGAGGAAGAAGTTTCATATGATTCTGTACATGAACAAAGCAAGTTAGGGTGGAAATCTTTCTTCTCCCTGCTTCCACCTGCTAATCTACCTGGGAGAGTCTCACCTGCCCGCCATTCCATCTCTCATGGATAAGCAAAGAGACATAAACTCAAATATTTGTCTTAAAAGAAATGTTTGTTAATTCCTCTAGCCCCAGAGTGGGCTTATAGTATGTGGCTTCCCCAAAAATCAGGTATTTATTTTATCATCTCATTTGTGATCACAGGCTGATTTGTGGGTTTGAAGCTGTTTGGTTCCCGTGTTTCAATTCAATATGGTAACAAGTGCTTTTCTTTTGCCATTTTTTTCCCCCAAGACAACAAGTTATTTTGCAGGGCTTGATCTGTTGGCTGATGTTTCTTAGCAGAGGGGGGGGGGGGCCGAGGTGGTGATAAACTGGCTGAAGGCCAAGGAAGTAAACTGTGGTTTGTTTACGCTTTCCTGCCTGTGGTTGCCTGACAGGAGAGGCGCAGCTTAGCTGCATGTAATCAGAAAAAATTCTGCTGAACTGGAGAACAGAAATGGCAGCTCAGGTCTGAGTTTCCACAGTTGGTTGGTCCTTGTGGGGCAGCTTAGTTTGGAGAAAGTCACCAATTGTTTTTCCCTAGATTGTAAGTTGATGTGCAATCATTGCAAAAAAGCAGAAAATGGAGAGAAGGTGGTAGCATGGTCTACACTGGCTAGGAGGGGACATCTGTCTTGCATTGTAGAACCAAAAGTGGATGTCCTTTAGACCAGTGGCTAATTCCCACTGGCTCCACCACGGAGGTGCACGTGGGGTTTCCCTTTAATTCCATCCATTTAAACGTGCATGCCTGTGATCTCAGAAGTCTGGGAAGCTAGTTGTATAATTTGTCAAGGAGACAGAGTCTTGGGTCTGTACTTTTGATTGTAATGGCTATTTGTTGACCCTTGTGTTTTTATGAAAATTGTCACCATTGATTAAGCTAATCAGTGAACCACTTCTAAACTTCTAATTTACATCCTAAACTATCATCTAGTCCATAGGACCAGTGGGATGACTCACCATTTTATGCCTGGGGGATAAAAATGCAAGGCCACCATATAGATTTCAGGCAGTAACCTTGTATTACGTTGGCACAAAAGTAATTGTGGTTTTTGAGGTACCCCTTTCTGTGTCTTTGGGAGGATCTGCAGATGACACTTAGGGACCATGTAGTAAGTCTGAATACCGACTTCTCTCTTGACATCCCATCTCCGTATTACCGACAACTGACCAGCGCATTCACAGGGATCAGTGGGCATACTTCCCATTTAAACATGTAGGGAAACGGAATGGTGTTCTTGGTTATTGGAGTGGCCTCTTTTAGACTGGTCTTTGTCTCGTTCTCGTCCATCTTTAGGGGACGATATTGCAGACTTAATAAACACATGCCAATGAGCCAGCTAGAACATCTCATTTATTTTGAGACAGGGTCTTGCTCTGTTGCCTAGGCTGGGGTGCAGTAGCACCATTTCAGCTCACTGCATCCTCCGCCTTTCAGGTAGCTGAGATTACAGGCACCCACCACCATGCCCAGCTAATTTTTGTATTTTTAGTAGGCGGGGTTTCACCATGTTGGCCAGGTTGATCTCGAACTCCTGACCTCAAGTGATCTGCCTGCCTTGACCTCCCAAAGTGCTGGGATTACAGGCATGAGCCACCGTGCCTGGCCTATCACATGTCATTTAATCCTCACAGTGACTTCGCCAAGGAGGTGTTTTCATCCCCGTTTTATGATTGAGGAAACTGAGGCTCAGGGAGACTGAGGCAGAGGCACCGTCAGAATACTTGTGTTCCAAGGGCTTCTGATGTGAGTCTGCGTTTTAACAGAGGTCCCAGGGCAGTCAGAGGGTCTTTCAAATTGGGGAAACCCTAGCCTAGGGCTAGTACCCATAGAGCCGAGGCCACCCCTAGTCTCTACCAAATGCTAGGAGGCTGTTTCTGGAAAAGTCACCCCATCTTTCTCTGCCTTACTAACTTGGCCTGAGAAATGGGACTCTCCCCACCACCCCCGGAGAGGTCTGTGGGGATTAGAAAAGGCAGAGTGAGCAGCCTCCAGCTGCGGAGGAGGGTGTTTGGTGGTGGTCTGGGCTCGAGTTGATTTTAGGCCTCAGTTGAACGAAGACAGGCCCTGCCTGTGTCTTCCACAACGCAGCTGACAAAGAGTGAAACTCCGTGACAGAACAGGAAGCTGTGCCTCTGAATGCTGCAGACGGAGACATCATGTGATACCTTCTCTGAGAAGGTGACAGAACAGGGCTTGGCTTCTCGAGTCCTCTGAGATAGTACAAGTGTGCCCCCCGCCCCCATATTAACACAGGGCACCGTGCGGTTTGGTGTTTGAAGGTTCAGAGAAAGAACTTCGGCGTGACACCTGAGATCGAAGTGCTACTTAAATGAGCAGATATGGATACACTGAAGACGTCTTGGTTATTACAGAACTTTAGAGCTGTCAACTGAGCAAAACAGGGAGTGATGTGCTCTAATAGAAGTTCCAACAGGATCACCCTGCTGTAGGGCCGGGGGGAGCAGTGGAGGTTGGTTGTTTCTGGCTATTTGGGGGTAGATCCAGAAGCATTCATGGATGGGATGTGGACTGTGAACAAGGAGTCAGGGAACACACTGAGGTGGGCCTGAACCACTGGAAGGAGAGAATGTGTGTTCCCATAATGGGAACAGGTGAGACAGGGGTAGGACAGAGTGGGAGGGGCGAGCATCCAGAGACTTTATTTTGGTCCGTCTGAAGCTTGAGGTGGCCCGTGGCAGGTAGATACCGAAATCCAAAGCTCAGGATTGAGGGTCTGGGTGAAAAATACAAATGTGGCCGTTGTCAGGATAGAGGTGGTATTTTAAGGCCCTGAGTGAAGTATCTGACGGTGCCACTTACTCCTGGACTTGGAGGAAGTCAGTTTAGAGTGGAGGCTGGGCAGTGTAACATGGGCGCTGCCTTAGGGCCACATGCACCTGGGAATGTTTGCTTTGGGAGAGGGTCTGAAGTGGAGGAGAGACGGAGTGCTGCTTTTGCTCCAGGGCAGCAGTAGCAAACCCCAACGTGGAAAATCAGGCCTATAACTGCGTAGGCGCTAAAAGGATCTCGTTTCTGAAGCGTTCTGTCTCACCTGGAGATTTCAGGGAGCTTGCGCTTCTCCTTGAGAAAGCATCTAGTTTACTTGACACTTCTAATAACGCTGCATTACTCCCTGTGGACTCAGAAAATATTTCTAAATCAGGCATTTGGAATGGACTCGGGTGTTCCAATTTGGCCATTCAAAGGGGATTGGGAAGACAGGTGTTTTGAAAGCCATAGGCATTGTACAGATGTAGGGAGGGGTTTACTTAGACTCCTCAGGTCTCATTCTCTTCAAGTGCCTTCCTTGTTCTGATAAGGCAGGAGCTTTTTTTCCATTGTTGACTAAAAAACAGGAAGAAAATGTGCAGTTTTATGAAGTTACCTGACCACTGAGGTGGTATCACCAGTAAGAAGGAAACCGGGGCCCAGTTTAGTATATGTAGATGCCTGAAGGAAGATAACAGTTGCGTAGATCTTTGAAATTCTGGTTTTCCTTTGACTGCAGCAGAAACCAGCTTTGTAATTGTCTTTGTAGTTGGCCATGATTTGAAGCCCATCACATACCCACAGCAGCCCTTTTGTCCAGCTTGACACACTCCCCCCATCCCACATAATGTAATGTGCTTTGCCCAGTCTCCCATCTTAGTAATTAAATTACTACCCTAGTGTTGGGTTAATTCTGGCACAAATGCTACGATGTTGCAGAATCAGGGCTTAAACTACAGCCAAAGGGTTAAGTTCTCTCCTGGGCTTGGATGATATTGGCATGAATTGGAAGCATAAGCGAGATCAAAGCTGATTTTTTTTTTCTTCTCAAAAATGATTTTGCAAATCTTTTTCAGAGCTGATAGACACACATCTTAGCTGGATACAAAACATATTATGAAACAGAATGACTGTGATCTTTGATCCAAGAAATCAAAGTGAAAGGTAATTGACATCTTCTGCGTCTCCTTTTGTTTTCCAGCTGTGTGTTTCCTTAACTTCAATTTTTTTAAGTGTAAGAAAACTTGACCATCTGAAGGCCCTCTCTTCTCATTTTCCTGCTCTTAAGGGCTAGACCCCTCCACTTCTGAAGTGGACCCTCCTGGGGACCTCCCTGAGAATCTCAGAACACGCGGCTGGAGCTCACGGTTGGGCGGGAGAAGGGGGGGATGAGGCCCGGGAAACTTGCATGCTCACCAATTCCAGGGCCCCATGCCCCAATTCCGGGGCTGGCTTGCATGGAATAATGCAGCACTGTCCTGGGAGGCTGCTCCTTTTTGGTTTTGCACACTTCGCTGTGGGTGTCCAGTTAAATAAGGGTCTCCATCCGTGGTGGGTGTTTTAGACTGGGTAACAGGAGAGTGGGCAGGGAGGTCAGAAAAGCCACCTAGGAAACCCCGCCCTGTGCTTAGGTAATTTCCAACCCTGATTCCCTCGACTCAGGGTTTCAGCTCCTCTGGGGGCCTTCCTTGTTGTGTACTTTTGAAGTCAGCCCCTTGAACTGAGTTTCCCAGGGTGCTCAGCAGAGCCCCTCACCCAGCAGATCCACCTTGATGTGGCCCCTGGGGGTGTGAAGTCCAGGTGAGACATTGAGGAAGTAGCATTACCTCTCTGTGCCTCAGCTTCTTAGTTGTTGTTCTAATTGGAATAAACCAGCATACGCAGTGGCCGGCCCATCTTAGAGCTTCTATTAGCACAGCCCGGGGAGCTGACATTTCAGAAGCATGATTGCCAGAGGATGGGGCCTGCTGAGAGGAACCCCTGCGGGGAGGGGCACATTCTTCAGCCATCTGCCACTCTCCCTCCTCAGGACTTTGCATCCGAGGAATCAGGATGATAAAAATGCAAGTAAAAGCTCAGTGCCGAGATGGTAAGCCCCTCAGGGAACTTGTCGAAGGGCAGTTGCCTTTTTAATGTGTGTCTTGGGCCTGGTGACTTTGGCAAGCCAGCGGCTCAGGCCTCTAGCTTACTCTGACATCCAGGGGTTCACAGCTCTGGCCAGCATGGCCCAGTAGGGGTTTTACTGCTGCATCACTCCCCAGACCCCACCCACAGCTTCGTGCTGCAGTCCTATAAAGGGTTTTATGTTCTTTTCACTGAGCCTCACTCAAGTATGGCCAGGCTTCTCTGGAGAAGATGAAGGTTGTGAAGTTAGTTACTTAGCAAGTTAGGAAGTGCAGAGCAGAGGTGTGGGAGAGCTGTCTCTAGTAACAGGTCTCTTCGGTTTTGAGACAGAAGTCAGAGGGGAAGGGCCGGGTGCGGTGGCTCATACCTATAATCCCAGCAGTTTGGGAGACTGAAGCAGGTGTATCACCTGAGGCAGAGGTTGCAGTGAGCTGAGATGGCGCCACCGCACTCCAGCCTGGGTGACAGAGGGAGACTAAAAAAAAGTCACAGGGGAGGACTCAAGACTGCAGTCTTGGGGAAAGCTGGCCTGGTTGCTCAGGGAGATTATCTCCTTGGCCTTCAGAGTTGCTTCCCCTGAGAATAGTTAGGACCAAAAGCAGAAGAGCCCAGAGAGGACTTCAGGTGCGTTCAGGTTCCACATCCTGACGCAAGCATCTGAGGGTCGTGGGAGTGAATTCAGGAAGGCACTGCCTGGCAGAAGAAACAAGTCAGTAGGGACTGGGTGGTGGTGCCTTGGGCCCCCTCTTGGCTCTCTGCTTCTTTGATTTGGCCTGGAGAATGCAGCCTTCTCGATTCCCATCCAAGCTTGAGGAGTGTCTTTCATGGCCTTTGTGGCTGGGCCCAGGCTCTCGTGGGCACTCACGTGGTCTCACCAGATTTTAGAAAACATGCTTGAGGTTTGAGCGAGAAGCAGGACCCAGCCTATCCTCTCCTCCTTGTTGCTTTCTCAGGGGATTCCATTTCAAAGTCAGCAGTCCAAGGGAAAGGGCCTTGCGTGAAATGTACCTTGAAAATGCTTTCAAATGATAAAGGAGGAGAAAGTAGATGCAGGTATCTGGGCCTTCTAGCAAAACAGAAAATTCCTAGGGCAGAGTGGGATACTAGCAGAAGTCAGTTTCAGTGTTTAGAAATCCAGTAAGAGGCGTCGGCTTCCCCAGGTCGCCACCCGCAAAAAGCAGGCAAAGAGAACACCCTACTTTTTCTTCTTTGCCATTAGCATATATATACTAGGGGTTGACAGACTACAGCTCTTGGGTCAATCCTGGCCCCCAGCCTGTTTGGCAAATGAAGTTTTATTGGAACACTTCTATGCCCATTTGCTTATTGTCTATGGCAGCTCTTAATAAGTGAGAAAGAAAGAGCCCACAAAGCTGAAAACACTATCTGGCCCTTTATAGGAAAATTTGTTTGTTTGACCCCTGGTATATCATCTTTTTATGTCTGTAGCCATTTTTATTAGAATACGACTATCCTCCTGAGTTGAAACACCTCTTTATATATACATGACTTTGTCATATACGCTGAAAATGTTACACTATGTTTTGTACACAATTTTTATATACTTAAGGTCAGTTCACTTTTGCCTTTCCAATTTCAGGCTCAGTAGTCACCCTGAGGTTATCGATACGTTCTCCATCAGTCTTCTCACCAGGGCACCTCTCTCTAAGTATGAGCAAAGGTCAAGAGCAGAGTCTGCTATATAGCCTTTCCCTGACTTTACAGAGGATTCTGGGTCCCCAGAAGAAAGAGGATGAATACTGAACATCATGCAGAAGCCATATCATGTACAAGTTAATTAAATGAGCCCTGAGTTCAAATCCTAATCCCCCTTCACCTACTAGGGAGAGTATCTGTCTGCCCGTCTCTATTTCCCCATCTATAAAATGGGGATGATGGTGTTACTAGGAGTGGTGTGAGAATTAAGTAATAGTCCCTGGCACTGGATGGGGCCTGGCACACAGCTCTTAGGAAATGTGAATGGCTCGTATTGTTTCCTAGAGAGAAAGGCTCTAAACAAGTGACAGATCAGCAACCCATTTGTCAAGCAGATGACAAAGGAAAATCACCTTCCTTAAACCTAGGGACCAAGGCTGATGGTGCAGGGTCCTGGCGGTGGGCTAATGCAGGCATTAAGCACCTGCTGTATGCCTGGTGCCATGCATGAGTGGGGCCACTTGAAAATTCAGTACTTGCTTTTGGAGGGAGTGAGGGCACCATGGCAGGAATGTGGGGCCGCTTCCAGGAAGAGGCCGCATTGGACAGGGGCAGGAAGGGAAGTTAGGATTTGAAACAGTGCACATGGCCCCGGCTGGGAACAGGTAGGAGGAGAGGTACAGTGGCTGGCCTAGGGTAGATTACTGGAGGAATAAAATGCGGATGGCAATGATACAGGAGGGTAGTTCAGCATCCAAACCTCAGAGGCTGACTTGGGGGGCCAGTCCTGGCTGTAACCTGAAGTTTCCTGATCCCTTTCTAAGCGTCTGTGTTCTGTTCATAAGTAAACGTTATTAAGTACTTTCTAGGCATCATCGAAGGGCTATGGGGGAAAGGAGAGCATCCACGCAGCAGGGGATAGTGAGGAGACAGGAGCATGACTGGGCTGGGGGTGGCCACAAGGGGGCCGTTGCCAGGGAGACTGGGCCTTGTTGATGTGAGAAGGAAAAGCAATAGACTGGTGAAAGCATTTTGCTCCCCACAGGGGCAGCGTGAGGCAGGGGAGGAGGACAGGAGAGATGGCATGGTGGCACGAAGGGCACTGGGGTCCCCCTGCACCCTGGCACTCGAGTCTGCAAACGTGAGTGGTTGAGCAGAGATGACCTCTCAGAACTTAAAGCCCAACGTGGCTCCACTCTGTCACCATCACCTAACAGGCATTTCTGTTCTAGAACTTTCACCTTGTTGGCAGTCAGGGGAGCAAGTGCCAAGATTTCAGAAAGAGGAGGGTCCTACCCAGAGAGGCTTTGGGCCACCTCACCACCCCCAGTAGTGAGAATGTCTAAGTGCGTAGGTCACTGATTTTTCCAGATGCAACTCTTCACTTCTATCTGAAATTAGCTCCCCAAAAGCAGGACCATTTTCATCCAAGGGGAGAGAAACACACTTCTGCCTGTTTGAAAAGTTTCCCTGCTTCCCATCCCCTGCCCCAGCCCTGTGTTCTGAGAAAGGAAACAGCCCTTCGAGAGGGCCTTGGTGCCAGCGTCTCTGCCTACCAGCTATTTTTAGAAAGCTGAGGCTGTGGAAAGTTTTCATTAAGGATCAACTCCTCTCACTTCCTAGGTTGAGAAAACAGGAAGCCCTTCAGAATCCGGGCTTTGAAAAGCTTTGCATGAAGCTGCCCCAACCCCACCTGCCCCGGGCATTCAGCTTTCACTACTTAAGTCCTACACAGCACCATCAGCTCATCCCCCCTGCAGGGGGCACGGAGGGTCGGGGCTGGGGGCTGACAGACCTTATTCAGCTTCTGGCTTAGGGCCCCTGGGAGTCAGCTGTTACCCAGTACACAGTAGATGCCCAGTTAGTACTGGTTAGCTAAACATATGAATTCATCCTCTACATTCCTATTAGTGAGTCCATTTCCACATGGTGGAACAGTTATACATAATGTATGTATTTCTAATACGTAGATATCTAATACACATACACTGGTCTACAAACCAATACTGGCTGTGCCTGGGCACTGTGATTATTTCTTTACTTGCATTATCTCATCCAAGCACCTCAGCAACCTAGGTGGTAATATTTTTAGATGCAACTTACAGATGAGGAAACTGAGGCACCGAGTGGTAGTCACCGAGGCAAGGTTCACCAAGCAAGGAAGTAGCAGAGGTGGAATTCTAACCCTGGCTAGCTCTAGAACCTGACCTCCCATATACATGCTTATGGCATGCCTTTAGAACAAGGGCTTACACTTGACCTTCTGGCACAGAACAAAGCCTAGGGTTGCAAAGCATGGGATTCAGAGTCCGACATGGAGCCTGGGGATGTTACTGACCATCACAACCACCAGCTGTTAACACCCGGCACTGTGCGAGCTGTCATGTATGTGACTGCTTAGCATCCTCACAGCAGCCTGAAAAGCTGTGTGCTAGGATGATTCTCACTTTACAGAAGAGAAAATTGAGGCATGGAGAGGGAATGTCATATAATCAGAGAAGGAACTGAGAATCAAACCCAGCTCATTTCAGCTCTTTGCATTGCCTGCCTCTCTTGTTATGGAGGTTGCAGACCACTGGGGCAGGGGGTTCCCAGGGAAAAGCACCCTGCAACCAGGAGAGACTTTGGGCAACTCTTAACATTTAACCCTCCGTGCCAATGTAACTTAAGGCTAAGGCGAGAAAAAGTATAAGGAGGTGTGGAAGGAACTCAAGGTCAGATCCAAGAAATGGAAAATTAACCTGCCTTTGATAGGACTCCCAAAGGGGTCTGTATCCTCGTCCCTTCCACCCCATGACTAGTCAATATGGTCTACCTGCAAAACTGAAGGCACAGGCATACTTTAGGGAGCACGCACACCTCTGCCTCATGGGTGGACTGCCACTGATCACACCTTCTTATTTCCAAGAATGTTTTAGAGAACGTTTATCCTAAGATCTCACTGCCTGAACTCTAGTAATTAGTACCTTACCCAGTGGCCAAAGTGGGAGAAGATGGCTTGCTTCTTCATGCCAGTGACTGGTACTGCTCTTGGTTCCCTGCTAGGAACTCCGCACATCCTTTTGGGGTGGGAGGTGACCAAACTTTCCAGAGCCAGGACGTGACCCCTACACCTGGTTGTGATGAAATCAAAACTATGCTCATGTTGATGGCTCGTCAGTCAGTCTTTGGGGTTTGGCGGGGACGGTTCTCACTTGCTCTCTTTTTAAGAGGTCCTCTTTTGAGAACCGTACGTTTTATGGATCAGGAAAGAACCATGTTTGATCAGCATTAATCATATAATAGGCATTTTCTGGATGTCAAAATAGTGGAAGTAGTTTGGTACCCAATAGAAAGCCTCAAGCGCGTGCCATCAAATGCAGAAGTGGAGAAAGTTACTCAAAACATGCCCAAAACATGCCCTATGGTTCAAAATCCATTTCTGCCATGATTTGAAAAAGTTACCATTTGAGCAATTTTCACTTTAGCACAAAATATTATTGTCTGAAAAAATGATATAGGAAAGCATTTTATATTAAAAATGGTCAAATATACAATCACAAGGAACAAAAAAAGTATTTAAAAAAATAGAGCAGGACACAGTAGTTCATGCCTGTAATCCTAGCACTTTGGATTGCCTGAGCTCAGGAGTTCGAGACCAGCCTGGGCAACATAGTGAGACCCTGTCTCTACTAAAAATTTAAAAATGTAGCCAGGCCTGCTGGCATGTATCTGTAGGGCCAGCTACTCGGGAGGCTGAGGCTGCAAAGAGCCATGATCATACCATTGCACTCCAGCCTGGCCGACAGAGCAAGACCTTGTCTCAAACATAAATAGTCCGATAGAGGTTCTAGAAAGCGAACCTGATGCATGTTTTTGGTGCCCTCTCACTCGCCTCATTCTCTCTCTCCCCCCTTTTCTTTTGTAGTTAATGAAATTATCAGGAAGGAGTTTTCAGGACCTCCCGCCAGAAATCAGACGTAAAAGAAGCCATTATATAGCAAGACATCTTGTGTATCTGACCCCTCGGAGCCCTCCACTGCCCCTCACCTTCTGTCTCCCTTCACGTTCATCTCCCAGCCCGGAGTCCACACGCGGATCAATGTATGGGCACAAAGCGGACTCTCACTTAAGGAGCTCGCCACCTCCCTCTAAACATCAGAGAGAACTCTTCCTTTTGTTGTGTGTTTTAAATCCCAGCAAGCATCCTGGTTGATCTTAATGGTGTTCCATCCAAATATTAAGCGCCTGCTGACCAAAAGCACATTCTGCACAAGACAGGACTCTGGAACGCGCCTGAGAACAGAGTGACTGGAGCTTGGAGGGGTGGGCGGGGGACAGAAGATGTGGGCGCTGCGATTAAACCCCAGCCCTTACGTTCGTTTTTCCAGGTCACAGATACAGCTCCTGTACTTTTTGAAGGAAAGGAGTTCTCAGACAGAGCAACCAAAGGAACGTGACCCAAGAGCCCAGCTTACAGGCTGAAGAAACCCAAAACCCTCTTGGTAGAGACAGAAACTGAACCGTCAGCCTTAGACCTCGCCCAGTCTCGGCCACAACTGGGCCACGGCTAAAGCTTTATTTTTGAATTCTCATTCCAAAACAAAAACTGTCTTGCGCAGACAAGATCACTTGTTAAGACTTCTTGGTGTTAAGTTATGACACGTATATGCGTTATTTTTTTTCCTGCTTTAAAAAGCTGGCCAGGGCAGCTAGCACTCCAGCTGTCTTGGCGAGCTGTTCTTAACCCCTGCAGCATGCCGTCCTGCTAACACAATTTCCATAGACTTGGGGGGCTGACCCAGGCTACAGAGAGCAAGCACCTGTCTGCTGTAGCTGCACAACCTAGATGCTTTGCAAGGTTCCGGCTTGCTCTCTTCCTAGCAGCCAGAGTGCTTTTCCGTAAAGCAGTGGAGAATCTCAAGCAAGTGGATTGAATTGAGGAATAGCAGAAGGGCTAAAGCAACCAGAAGAGAAGTGCGGGTATTTTTGTTAAGTAAAACAGCCCAAGTGCTTCAGGAAGTGGGTTTCTACCAAGACAGAGGAAAGGGGCTGAATTCCCTCTATCCTAAATTCAAAGTGCGACAGAAAAGCTCAGGATGCCGTTCCAAGATTCATTGGTTAATTTCATTGGTTAATTTCACCTGAACCTATTTAAAGCTCCCTTCTGCCCCTGAAGACCTGTCTGCATTAGAATTCCAACACAAAGAAATCTACTTGAATGCATCCTTCAGTTTGAATGAGCTCTGTTCAGACCAGTTGTGTGTTATATGTGATTTCCTTCTTCCCGTTTCCACTGAGCGCACCCACAGTCTCCTCTAGTCCTCTGTTGGTGCGATTTTTATGATTTTTACAAACAAAACCCTCAAAGTTCTTGGCAGATGTGCTTCTGTTTGCATTTACTGCAGATACCCCGGACCAGCGGGAATTTCTTTTCAGCCATTCATTTGTTTACTCAATAATCCACAACAAAGTGAAAATATTCTTAGCACTCAGACTGTACTTAGAGTGTTTTCTCAGTCCAGTCTGTAAGCAGAAGGCCTAAGAAGGAAGTCATGGCCATTCAGTGCACACTGCGGGCTTTGTCAGCCCTGGCTCTCCTGTCAAGGTTACCCAGAGGTAAAAGCTTCCTGAGAGTGGGGCCAGGTGTGCTTCGCACTCCAGATAGAAGACAAAACGCTCAGATTCTAGCCTGCGCACTTGGATGCAACCTGTTGGTCAATACCTAGCATTTATTTTTCCCTAACAATGGACGGCCTTTCCCTCACCCACCCTAAGCTCAGAGTTGAGCAACATTCTCTTTTAAATAAACAGAATGCCAGTAAGAGGTTGACCCCTACCATAGGACTTCTGGGATGCTAAATACTTCCTTACGAACAAGACAAGGTCCTAAACTAGCAGCTTCACCTGAACAATTTTCTCTGCAGCAATATTGACTTCACTGGGGAAAAGCCGAGCGTGTGGTGAGTGATTTGTTCTCACTTGACCTGGCTAGGAGCCACCTTTTGCACATGGGGGAATTTGGCCTTTCCTCGGTTATCTGAATGTTTTACCCAAGTGCCTTCCTGCTATTGTAGCAAAGTAGCTCTGCTTCCTTGTACAGGGTGAAAAAGGACTAACGCATTTTCCATCAGTTTATGTTTGCAAAAAGGGCCTCCTGGTAGCTCAACCTCCTGTACGCATGCGTGTGTGTAATACACACACAAATCCCTCTCTTTCTAAGACATCTTAGCTGGATATTATAGGAAGCACTTTCATAAACAACTATACCAAATAGCAAAGGAAAGAGAAACAGACGCATTAGATTTGAGACATAAACAGGCAAGAGAAAGTGTATTAGGAACTGACAGCTATCAAGGAAGTTTTTTTGGTCAGTTACAAATGCTAGGAGGAAATTTTGCCAAGAATGATGGCTCATGAAATATTTTCGGTATGGGAAGAGGCAATAAGATCCTCTAAGAGAACAAGAAAGTAGGGGTGTCTAAATGGTAAAGATGGGTGTGTTGCACGTGTGTTAGAAGGATCTCAGCTAAGTCAGGTTTGCACTTGCTATATCTAAGTTAACGTAAACATGCAGCACTTTTGACAGATCTACCGTGTTGCTGAATGTAGTATATTTCCAAAGTTTGCAAGTCTTCCTGTATTGTATAAAACTGCTGCTGCTTGATAATATATATAGCAATCCAGATTAATTAGTATGTTATTAAATTTTATTTTCTTACCTGTATTTTTATGCTTGTTACCTGTCCTCAAAATATTACACCCCTGTTGGAATTAGATTTATATTTATAAATGGTCAGAAATCTTTTGAAGTGTCTCTTTTTACACATAGGTTGATTCTGTTTTTCTTAAGAGAAATGAAATATTCTTGAAACATCTGTTAATCATTCCAGGAAACAAAAAGCCTTATCATAAAACCCCCACTCAGAGTCTGTTAGTCACCTGTATAGAAGACAGACAGCATCTCAGGAGAAGGAATGGCTTTGCGGAAGAAGGAGCTACCTCTTTCTTGCTCAAGAATTATGCTGACTTCAGCCCTGAGCCTGGATCTAGTCGCTGAGACTCTTAAAATGTCTAGATCCCCCTCCAACATAAGTAGTCTAGTAGGTCATATTGATTTTAAAAACTGACACCAAAACCCTGCCTTCATTGTAATGGAATTCGAAAAGAATTCATGTTCACAGAACCCTCTGTTCAGGCTAATCTTTACAGAGGGAACCAAAGCTAAATCCTGGTAGGTAACACCTGTATGCTTTATCCAAAGGACAGTTTTCCAGCACAGACATAACCAAGGATGAATTGATTCCTTCAAAGAACTGGGAGGCACTGATACTGCATTTTTTGTTTACATCCAGTATCCAAGACGCCTGCCTCAGTGAGCCAGCCTTGGCGACTCTCACATTTAGGCAGATTGGAACAGTTGATATGTTCTGTTTGTCACTCTGGATTACAGTGAGGCTGAATTTATCATGTCAGAAAAATAAAAGACCTTTCCAAGTGCTTTCTATTGCTCAGAATTGAAAGAATGTTTTCATTTCGAGTTTACAAGAGGCATGGATGGAGTTGTGACATTCTTGACAAGCTGGGCTAACCGCTCCCAAACTCATTTCCTGGAGGCACGGTGCTTGGTGACCCAACACATCTTAACCTTGGGTCTCCTAGGCTGGAGGCTTGGGCATTAAGTTTTATGGAACCAAAACAGTCAACTGCATATAAGTATATTCCTGCATTCCAACTAAGTTCTTAAGAAAAAGCAGCATCATATAAAATTGTGATCAGAATCATCCATTTCCCTCAGCCTTTGTGAGTGCCTTGACCTAAGCCAGCATCACTGTCTTAACTCAGTCTGTTTAAAAACAAACAACTTTTCTGGTGGTTGGTAACAGAGAGATGCTCCCTGAACCCTCAGGGTCCTGGGAGCTGGAAGTGAAAGGGTTATTAACATTCTACCTTTCTGCAGCTGTTGGTGGACTAGAATATACTCCCTGCTGAGTTCAGGCTTTGAATGGAATGGATGCAAATGATGATGTTTCCATTAGAGCAGGTGCTCACCGCATTCTGATTGGCCGGAGCAGGCGGTGGCTGTGGCTGTTTGTTTGAACCACAAGCTTAGCATCCTGGACATCTTGTCAAAGAACCTCACCCACCCCTATGGCCTTTACAGACCTTAGAGGAGAGAAAACCAATACAATTCTCCAACAAATAGAGATCTCTCCAACACGGTGGTGCTGGCAGGCTTAGATTTTGAAAATCCTGACTGTTAAAGGCGTTTGAATACATCACATTCCTATGCAAATGTTTTTAATCTCCAGTTTAATGTAGTTTATTTTTCCTATATGTAAAGTATTTTTATACGGCTTGTATCATGATAGTTTAGCAATAAAACAGTTGGAAGCAACAGCTACTTTGGTGTATCTTTCTTTTTCAGAGAGGCTACTCAGATATACCTTTTACATTTCGGGCTTACTCAGCAAGGAACATTCTGTGTGTGCACATAAGTGTGTGCATTTATTCCTCGTCTCAGCCCTGGGAGGTAGGTACAGTCCCACTGTGCTCGGGACTCGGGCTAAGAAGCCACTTGTCAGAGGTGACAAAACTACATGGTCAACCTGAATATGTCTGATTCTCTCCAGCACAGCTCTGCTGTAGTCTGCCTCTAGACTACTTTTGAGGTAGCAGCCATAAAAGAGATTTATGATGCCTACCTCAGACCAGCTTTCCAGGGGTCCCAAAGCATTCAGTCAGCTGGGCTAAGCCAGTCACTTGGAAGGCAAAAGCCATCGTTTTTATTTGAGCATCTTGCAGAATGTCAAGGTTAAAAAAAAAAAAATGTACCTTATACCTTCAAACCCATAAACAGAAGTACTAGAACCTTCTAGCCAAGTTCTTCTTTAAAACAGCTTTTACCACCCTGTAGCCAAAGTACCTAAGAGGTTTGGAAGTAGCTTTTTAAAGTCTTACTGTGGTTTGAACCTCCTCCCACTCTTTAACCCCAGGGAAATGGAGTCCCTGCCCCAGGCCCTGTGCTTTAGAGACCACTCCACCCCACCATAGCCCCACACTTGGAATGTCTTCCTGGGAATTTTCTAGCACTCCCCCACCCTCCATTCCAGTGCCTGGAACCAGCACTACCAAATGGGCAGGTGTCCCAAGCCCAGAGAGGGTCCTGCATGGGTCCTGGCTGTGCCTATTTTAAAATGTCCTTAGTCTCCCTCTGGTGGCTGCGACCAGCTGGCTCCATTTCTCCCATGCAGATGCCCCAAAGAGCTCCAGAACAGCACCCCAGTGAGCAGATTGCTCCGGATGGCTGGTGCAGTATTTTCATTGTGATTTTTGTGCGATAGTGTGACCACCAGAAAGGCGCTGATTAAGGAATGGCTCAAGTTGCTTATGCGGACAGAGGCCCCACCGAAAATATCTGCCCAGGGCTACACACCCAAGAGGCAACTCTTCCCCACTAAGATGATGCTGCAGCTGTGGCCAACTGTTTTGCTTTAAATTAACTCACTTTCTGAAAACCTTATACCACTTCTGAATAGAAAGTCAAAATCATTTAAGCAGAGGACAAGGCTAAAACCATATAGTCATTTAAAAAAACACACTTCTGGGCTGGGCGCGGTGGTTCACACCTGTAATCCCAGGACTTTGGGAGGCCGAGTTGGGAGGATCACAAGGTCAGGAGATCGAGACCATCCTGGCTAACACGGTGAAACCCCGTCTCTACTAAAAATACAAAAAATAGCTGGGCATGGTGGCGCACACCTGTAGTCCCAGCTACTTAGGAGGCTGAGGCAGGAGAATCGCTTGAACCCAGGAGGTGAGGTTGCAGTGAGCTGAGATCGCGCCACTGCACTCCAGCCTAGACGACAGAGCGAGACCCCATCTCAAAAACAAAAAGCAAAACCCTAAAAAACCAAGTCTGTGTGCTATATTTATACATGAGCCACACTTCATAAACACAAATTTGGCCTGTGCCTCAGTTTCCCCAGATATAAAATGAGGACACTTGTCCCCACCTCACAGGTACTGCATGCTTCATCAATATTAGCTATTGCGCCACTCTCCCGTCATGTAACAAACAGATTTCAGATTCGCCTAAGGCTTCTCATGGAGCCTTGAGCTCATCTTGGGACCTCACGTAACTAATATCTGGAAGAAGACATTTAGAACTCTGACAATGGGATTTTAATTTTTCTAAATAGATCATTAAAGCCAGAAACCTGAATTTATCCGATTTTCAAAACCTGAGATGACAAGGAAATTTGTACTGGCACATCTTGGGGTGACTTTGCAGGAGTTTGCAAATCTGAACATGTTCCTTGCTGTATCCAACAGCATGATGAGGTTTCATACAAAGGAGTAGAAACAGAACGGTGGTGTTGTGCCAAGTTGGAATTTAAGAAGTGGTAAGACTGACGGGACAAATGCTGACTCCTACTCAGCCTCTTCAGGTTCATACATTGGAAGGAAACTGGGTTTCTGGTAAAACTAGGCTGAGTATAAAATAATGCTGAGTACAGAGGCACAGAACCATGAGGACCTTTAAGAAATGAAAGTGAAGTCATTTCTTTTGCCTGAGGATCCTCAGTAACTGTGATGAGGTATAGGGACACGCTTGCTATAAATCTCCTGATATTGTGCGGTTCAAAGATGGACAACGTTGGACCAAACTTTCTCCAAAAAGGGCTTCCCACTGTAAACTGCCTCTTGCCCTGCCCTTCTGATAAAATCCCCAAGTTGAGCTTTGTAAATGGCCCAATGTGGAGTTATCAAAGAAACGAAAACCCCCTGCTGTATATCGCCCTGTCCTCAGCCCTCTAGGAATCCCCAATTTACCAAAAACTTCAAGCTCTGAAACACTGGGCTGGACTTGAGACAGGAAGCGCGATCACGAGTCACTCTAATTCCCAGAGGCTATGCTTTTTACATCAGTGGGCCTTATGTTTTTTTTTTTGGAAATGGGGACACCTCACGGACAAAACTCCTCGAAAACACATTGCTAACAGTTTCTGCTGCTGTGCAAAGTATCAGAGGATATTTGATGAGAAACCTCTGCCCTTAATACGATGGGAAGAAAGCATTCAGAGGACAACCGTGGAGGGGATTATATTTACACCTTCACATACACAGGCCAGACTCTTCGACCCACCATGCGCCTTCTCTTTGGTAGCCAGGAGGTGTTTTGAACTCAACATGCCCCCAAATTTCCTGACTCCCAATCTCCTCTTCCTCACTCCCCCAACACACACCCATCTTACTCATCGGTTTATGGCAACACCGTCTACGCAGTCACTTCGTCAAAACCCTGGGAATAACCCCAGCTGTCCCTATTGCCCACATATCAGCAAATCCTGCTGGGTCCAGTCTGAAATCATCTCACCTCTACGCTTCCTCTCACCAGAACACCCCCATCTCCTAACTAGATGACAGAGCAGCCCTTTGCTTACCCCTTGTGCACTCCTGACCTCCCCGTCCACACAGCAGCCAGATTGAGCTTAAAGCCACTTCAGATCCTATCACACCCCTGCTTCAAGCCCTCCACGGCTTCCCTCTGCATTCAGGATGATCCAGGCAAGAGGCTCAGCCACCTTCCTTGGCGGCAAGTTCTCTAGCCTCACCTCCGACTCCAGTCCTTTTTTCTGTTCCTTGCCCAGACCACACCATTCCCCACCTCTGTCTCCTCCTACTAAACCTTTGATCCTCAAGTTTCATGGACTGGCTCTTCCTCATTCTTCAGCTTTCCAATCAAATTCTTGTCCTCAGAGGACTTCAGTGACCGCTCACCGCCATGCGGGACCTACCTCACGCCCCGCCCACACATGCACTCAGCCAGGCGTATTACCATGCGTATTACCAGGTAAACCTGTTTGGATTACCATGTGCGTGTTTACTGTCTGTCTCTTGCCCCAGTAAATTCCATGGCAGCCACGACTGTCTTGATTTGCTCAATGCCGTCTCTCTACACCCTGGCATACGATACGGTGGGTCCCCCAGGAACTGGGCGTTAAATGAGCAAACATGCCTTTCCTGTGCTCGGAGAACAATGGGCTCATCTGGAATGCATGGAAAATTAATCATTTCCTAAAATTTAACACATTTTTTAAACCAAACAACTGACTCAAGGGAGACTTTTCTTCTGCCCCATATGGCTTGGTTTACTCATCTCTAATTACACAGCAGCGTATTCCAGCCTGTCTTCTAGAAAGAGCCAGCTCCCTTTGCTGCAGAAAGCCATAAAGACCACGATTCCCTAGAATCCTGGAGCCTGCCAGGCCAGTTACCTGCTTTCTGGCAGCCTGCAGTCACCTGTGGCCCTCCTGCTTGTAAAATGCTCACTGCTGTGGCTCAACAGCTCCTTAGGGACAGGTAAGTGAAGGGCCAGGCGGCCAGCTGCCGTTTACAAGCCAAATCTGAAACCGGCTTCTCGGGGGAGTCTGTTTGACAAGGTGAATAATGGATTGTTTGCAGCGGAGTGAGGCGCGGCCAGCGCCTGCAGCTTGCTACGTTAGACAGTGCTAATGCGCTCCGCCTGGGCGCCTCTCCATCTGGTCCTCCCCAGATACACCTGCGGCCGTGCGGGCCAGGAGCCCACATTCTCATTTATCCTCCCCATGGCGCAAATAAGCCTGGGCGCCCTCTGTGCACTGCTGGGGTCTTCGACACAGACCTCGTTCCCTGAGCTGGGCTCCAGGATCTGGAGGTGTGAGGGCAGGTTTTCCTAAAATCTGCCCCGTGGACACCCCTGGGTCCCCAAACCAGCACTGCCCAGAGTAGGTCCAGGGCCCCTTGGAGAATCAGGCAGTGAGGGTCCCAGGTCACATGACTTCCATCTCCCAGGGCTCACGGGCTCCCCACCAGAACAAGTCTCTTTTGCCATTTATCCCTGTTCATGTCACTCTCATCTCATCCCCTGCGGTTCTCACTCTGACCCACATGTGGCTCAGACCCCACTTTCTGCCCCGTAGCCCCATGAAATGCTGCTTCTTACCCCTCTGCACCTCACTGCCCACCATAAACAAAACTCCACATCCTCAGTCTTCCCTCCCTCAGGGCCTGCGTGTCTTCGTCCTAGAAGAAATCCACCACTCCAGCCCTGTCCCCTTGCAGGCCTCTGTGACAATGAGCACAAACTTAGCGGCTTAAAGTAACACAAATTCATCATCTCACAGTGCTCGAGGTCCAAGGTGCAAAGTGGGTCCCACGGGGCTAACGTCCTCGTGTCAGCAGAGCTGTGCTCCTTCTGGGGGCGTTAGGGGAGAAGGTTTCCTCATCCTTTCCAGCTTCTCTGGAAATCAACACGGCCGCCCGCATTCCTTAGCGCTCAGCCCTCATCTGCTGGGCCGGCCATCCCATCGTTCTGATTTCACTCCCAGCCTCACGCCTCCTTTTCTAACTAACTCTCACGTCTCTTTCTTTTGCCTCTAAGGACTCCTGTGATTACATGGGGAAAAGCTGGGTAACCCAGGGCACTCTCCTTTCTCACTGCTGATTAGCAATCACACCTGTGAAGTCCCTTTTGCTGTAGCTAACATATCCACAGGTTCTGGGGATTAGGACATGGACATCTTTAAGGGGCCCTCATCCTGCCTGCCATGCCAATGTGGCAGTATTCAGAGGTGGTGCCTTTAATTGGTGATTGGGTCCCGAGAGCTCTGCCCTCTTGAATGGATGAATCCATTCATGGATTCATGGGTGAATGGGTTCTCATGGGAGGGAAATTGGTGGCTTTATAAGAGGAAGAAAGACCTGAGCACAGCACATTAACATACTCAGCCCCTCCCCATGCGATGTCTTGTGCCCCCTGAGGATGCTGCAGAGTCCCCGTGAGCAAGAAGGCAATCATCAGATGTGGCCCTCGGCCTGGGACTTCTCAGTCTCTACAAGTAGAAGAAAGAAATTCCTTTTCAAAATGCCCATTTTCAGGTATTCTGTTGTAAGCAACAGAATACGGATGAATACGTGGTTCAAGGCTCATGGACCGCATCACTGAAGAACAAGACTAAGCAAGGTCTCCATCTGCGTGACGTTGACATCCCAGCTGGGTGCAGAGGGAAAGGCCTCAAAGAGATCTGGAACTGATCATGTTTAAACCTGAACTCTTGCACTTTTCCCGAGAGCCATTCCCCCTCAGAATTTCATTTCATGGAACACCATCACTCCGGTCGCTCAGGCTAGCAGCCCAGCAACATACTTGGTCCTCTTCCTTCTCTGACACTCGGCTCCCATCTGTCAGGAAATCCCATCAGTTCCCTCTTTCAATTACATCCTGAAATGGACCCCCATCTCAGCCTGGCACGTTTCCCAGTCTGGTGTTGGTTTCATCACCACCTCCTGCTAGGACTAATGCAGTAGTCTCTCAGCTGATCTCCCTGCCTTTCGCCTTCTGCCTGTCCTTATAACAGAGTGATCCTGCTCCTCTTAGATCAGATCCCTCCTCTGTCCAGGACCCTCACTGTGAAAGCCAAAGAGCTTAAGTGGCCACCAAAGCTTTACACTGCCCACCTCCCTTCCTACCTCACCTCCCAGTACTCTCTCATCTTGCCTTCTGCTCCAGTCCCCTGGTCTCTTGACTTTCCCAAATGCACCACACTGCCTGCATCTCAGGGCCTTTGTCCAGCTGTTGCTTCCACCTGGCACCTCTTCCATTGGATGTAACAGCTCCAGATGTCAGCAGACACACTGCCTAAGCTCCCATCCTAAAATCAGGTCCACTGGATTCTCCATTGCTACCTGAACCCAAACAGATGCTGCTATAGTTTGGTTGATTTGACCCTCCTCCTGCTTCCCGCGCCATATCTCATGTTGAAATTCAATCCCCAATGCTGGAGGTGGGGCTTAACAGAGGTGTTTGGGTTATGAGGGTGGATCCCTCAAGAGTAAATGAATGCCCTCCCTGGTGGGGTGATTTCTCACTTCATTTGTTCCCATGAGAGCTGGCTGGCAAAAGGAGCCTGGAACCCCCCCCCTCTTGCTTCCTCTCTCTCCATGTGACCTGCACACATGGGCTCCCTTGCCTCTAAGCAGCCTGAGGCCCTCGCCAGAGGCAGATGCCCAATCTTGAATTTTCCAACCATCAGAACTGTGAGCCAAATCAACCTCTTCTCTTCATAAATGACCAGCCTGAGGTATTCCTGTATAGCAGCACGAATGGACTCAGATGTCTAACCCAATCTCTGAAAGCCTAGGTGCATTTCAATTTCAATTTCTTGGTAAATGTCCTTTAACTGTATCTTGGTAGCATCCTGACTGGGGAAGGGGATGGTGGGAATGATCCACATGGGTGCTGCTGGCACTCGGGTTGCACTACCTATGGAGAATTTGAAAACACTACTTCGACAATTGCTCTCATTTTTATTATCACCAGGTACTGGCTTTGTTTTTTTTTTTTTTTTTTTGCTTGTTTTTGAGACAGGCTCTCACTCTATCACCCAGGCTGGAGAGCAGCAGAAAAATGACACCTCACTGTGACCTCTGCCTTTTGGGCTCAAGCAATCCTCCCACCTCAGCCTTCCAAGTAGCTTGGACTACTGGTGTGTGCCATCACACCCTGCTAATTTTTAAAAATTTTTTGTAGAGATGGGGTCCCGCCATGTTGCCCAGGCTGGTCTCAAATTCCTAGGCTCAAGTAATCCTCCTGCCTCAGTCTCTCAAAGTGCTGGGATTTCAGGTGAGCCACCATGCCAAGCCAGTGCTGACAATTTTACACAATGTCAGCGATAAAATACTCTTCCCCACCACGACAGACCATGCCTTCCATCCCTCCCTTCCTGGACACCGCCATCCATTCATCCCTGATTCATTCATTTCATAAACACTTACTGAAGGCGTACTGTGTGCCCGGCACTGGTCCAGACACGGGGGCTACCACAGTGAAGAAAACAAGGAGTGTCTCTGACCCAAGCAGGTGGCCCGGGACCAGGCATGGAGAAGAACCACAGCTGAGTCCATTTTCCTCCCCGTCTCCCGGCCTCCCGGCCTCCAAATACCATAGTTATTTCTCTGATGGGCAAAGCCAGTCACTCCCTTGCTTAAAACTCCTCAGTGGCCCCTCCTGATCTCAGGATGAAGATGGTGTCTAGACCGAGCCCTGACAACCCCCTGCAGCCGGGTCCCTTGCTGACCTCTTGCTAATTCCTCTCTGGTTTCTCTCAGTCCCTCCTACTCACCATCTTCCCTCTTCCTCAGGGCCTCCTCCTCTGCTGTTCCTTCTGCATGGAATACCCTTCCAGCTCTTCTTGCTTCTTAATAAATACCTCTTACTTGTTTTCTAGCTTTGAGCTCCAATGTCATGCTCTTAGAAAAGTCTCTCTAGACCTCAAGTTGGGTTCCCTGTTAACCCTGGTACCCCAAAATGACTTCTTCCCTGGCTGTGCTGCCTACTACAGTGTCAGTTTCCTGGGGGCAGGGACCTCAGTTATCTAGTTTACTGCTTTGATACTGGGCATGGGATATAGTAAGTGCTCAACGAACACTTGTTGAATAAATCAAGTGAATGATGAAGCAGTCCCAGGTTAAGCACTGTGCACGTGTTTGCTGATTTAGTGCTCACACGATCTCCAGGGAAGGCATCATCGTGTCCTTGCTGCATAGGTGAGCTACCTGCGGCATGCTGCGCTAAGCAGGCTTCTTGGTCCCCATTGGTCCCAGTGGTCCCCTGCTCCTAGTAGCCACGCCCTTGTGTGTTTCCCTCCCCTTGAGTGGGCTGGACCTAGTGACTTGTTTATTAGATTACAAGAGGTCAAGACTTCCATCTGCTGGTGCCCTCTCTATCTGACTCCTCTCGTTTGCTCCCTCTGATGAAGCCAGCTGTGCTGTCTGCATGGCAAGAACCCAAGGCAGCTTCTGGCCACAGACAGTGGGGAGCTGAGGCCTCCAGTTCCAGCCCACTAGGAACCGAGTCCTGCCCACAATTGCTGATCTTGCTTGGAAGTGGATCCTGGCCCAGCAGAGCCTTGAGATGACCACGGCCCCTGCTGACTCCTGACTGCAGCCTGGGAGAGACCCTGAGCCCAGGCCCATGGGAGCTGTCAGATAATGAATGTGTGTTGTTTAAGCTGCTACATTTTGAGGTCATTTGTTGCAGAGCAACTAAGAACTAACATATACAGAGAGGTCAAGTAACCAGCCCGAGGCCACAGTCTGTGGGTGGAGGGAGGGTCAAGATTCAAGTCCAGTTTGTCTCCTAGAGCTTGTGAGTTTTTCTGAGACAGGGTCTCACTCTGTCACCCAGGCTGGAGTCCAGTGGCATGATCATGACTGACTACAGCCTTGACCTCCTAGGCTCAAGGGAGCCTCCTGCCTCGGCCTCCTGAGTAGCAAGGGACCACAGGCACACATCACTGCACCTGGCTAATTTTTAATTTTTCCACAGAGATGGAAGTCACCCTATGTTGTCCAGGCTGGTCTCAAGCTCTTGGTCTTAGGCGATCTTCCCACCTCAGCCTACCAAAGTGCTAGGATTACAGGCATAAGCCACTGTGCCCAGATGCTTGTGATTTTTATCACAAAACACACCAGCTCTCAGAATTTTCTGTATCTGTGTTATGACTGGCATTTCCACCAGCATCTCCACAAAGTAGATGGACACCTGGTAAACTCCACATGTAAGAGGCACGTGGCGGCCACTCGGCCACATGGACCAGCACGTCCGCCCCCTAACTGGTTTCCGTACTTCCCCGGCCCTTTCTCCCCGCAGCTGCCAGGTGATGGTTCTGAGGCCCCAGTCAGTGCCCATCGCTCTTAGGTTTAAAGCTCTGCAATGACCCCCTTTATGTAGCGTTTAGAGCCACCTGTGACCTGGCCTGGCCTACCCCTGGGCTGCCCAGAGCTGGTGCTCACACATCTGCCATGCACAGGCCCCATCCGAGGGTCCACATCACAGACTCCCCACAACTGGGCCTTCATCCAGTGAGGAAGAACCGCCCCACCCTCCAGCCCACCCCCTTGAGGATTCTGGAGGAGCCGTCCCTGCCCATGTGGACACCCTTTAACTCCTTTCCTTCATCTTCACCCTCCTTCTCTCCCGGCTCCCCACCATCAAGCTTCAAACATGCTGGGTGTCCCCTGTCTAAATCGCCCAGAAATAAAATTAGAAAACAAGTCATTCATGGAACCCACGTCTGCCTCCAGCCACCGGCCTGGTTCTGCCCACTCCTCCCAGCCAAGGGTCTAGAAAGAGTTGCTGCTACCTCTGGTCCCCTGCTCCTGCTCACCCACTCCCCACCCAGTATCCTGGGACTGCTGCCCTCACCTCACTGCCAGACCACCAGCGCCCACCCTGTCATCAAATCAAATAGACGACTCTTCTCGATTTTTCTCTTCCTGGACTTCCCAGTGGCGTTTGGCTCTGAGGCGTTCTATCCACTTCTTGAAACTGTCCCTTTGCTCTTGGTTTTCAGGACACCCATGCCACCAACTTTCCCTGGCTTCAGCCAACGACCCCTCTTCCTCATCAGCTAAAATTGAGGCACTCAGACTCCACCCCAGATCTTGATCAACAATGAGTGACCCTATGATTCAGCAGTGGAACACGTGGGAGTTTATCCGCTAGAAACCCTCCCGATGTGTCCAAAGACACACGAGGATACTCAGAGCTGCTCTACTGAAGTAGCAGAAAAACAGAAACACTCAGAACACCCATCCTCACAGCCCAGGTGACGTGAAGCCTGGCAGGTGCCTGCGGGGGGATCCGATGCAGCTTTGGAACAGAACAATCCACAGAAATTGATTCTCACATAGTTCTTGGGGCCAGTACTCTGAAACCAAGCGCTGCAGGACCGTGCTGCCTCTGAAGGCTGTGGCGGGGACCCTTCCTGGCTCCTCCCAGCCTCTGGGGGTTCCTGGTGTTCCCTCGCTGTGGCTACATCACTTGTCTCTGCCTCCATCTTCATGCGGCCTCCGCTTCTTCTAAGGATACTTGGTTTTGGGTTTAGGACCCACCTGGTTAATCCAGGATAGTTTCATTCCAAGACCCTTCACATGGTGACATCTGCAAAGGCCTTTCTTCCAAGTAGGACCACAGTCACAGGTACTAGGGTTTAGGAAAAGAACACATCTTTTGAGGAGGCCGCAGTTCAACCCTATATAGGGAGGAAAACACCCTGTTTCCTCGAGTTCTGTTTAGAGTCAGCAACCTTTGTTGCTCTCTTGCGTCTCCCTGCCTCGTCCTTCCTCAGGGGCCTTCCCGCTGTCTCACCTGTTATCTAGATGGTTTGTCTTGGCTGGGTGCCATGGCTCCCACCTGGAATCCCGGCACTCTGGGAGACCAAGGCAAGTGGATTCCTTGAGCTCAGGAGTTTGAGACCAGCCTAGGCAACACAGAGAGACCTCATCGCTACAAAAAATACAAAAACAAAACAAAATAGGACAGTTCGTCTTGCTCACTGCTGTTTTCACCCCAGTGGCTGGAACAGTGGCTGGCAAGGGAAAAAGCAAAGTGCAGACCTGTGTGTCCCATCTGTGAGCTGACACCACACACACACACACACAGTTCACACACTGCATACACACATACTGCATACACACACTGCAAACACATACGTACTGCACACACACACAATTCACACACTGCATACACACCTACTGCATACACACACTGCAAACACACATACGTACTGCATGCACACATGCTGCACACACACACACACACCTGCATACACGTACATACTACGTACACACACCGCATACACACACGTGCTTTTTCTGAAAGACATTTCAGAATTACTAATGGTCTCCAGGAAACAGAACTGGGAGTCCAGGGCACGGGGGATAGAACGAGAAGAGCTTTTGCTGCGTATCCTTTTGTACTGCTTGAAATCTATAACCACACAATCTATTACCAAGAAAAAGTCTTAAAGTTGCAACACATCATCATTACCTATGCCTGGAACCGAGCCACTACAGGTGTGACCCCCCTCACCTGCTGCAGGCCACTCAGTGCCATTCCTACCCCTCTTGGTAGCTCCCTAGCCCCTCCCCTGGTGCCCCCTGCCCCTCTCCCCTCTGTAAAGACAGAGTTGAGGGGCATAATATGGTTTGGATCTGTGTCCCTGTCTAGATCTCATGTTAAATTGTCATCCCCAGTGTTGGAGGTAGGGCCTGGTGGGAAGTGATTGGATCATGGGGGTGGGGCCATTGGTGCTGTTCTCATGACAGTGAGTTCTCGTGAGATCTGGCTGTTGAAAAGTGTGTAGCACTTCGCCGCCTTCCTCTCATGCCTGCTGCTCCACCCATGTGATGTGCTGGCTTCCCCTTAGCCTTCCACCATGATTGTAAGTTTCCTGATGCCTCCCCAGAAGCAGAAGCTGCCATGCTTCCTGCACAGCGTGCGGAACTGTCAGCCAATTTCACTTCTTTTCTTTATAAATTACCTAGTTTCCGGTGTTTCATTATTGCAATGGGAGAACAGCTTAATAGGAGGTGGGGAGCTCCCTCTTCCACGTGTCTCCCTCTCCCTCTGGTCTGTTCTGCACAGGGCTGCCGTGGAGCAGCAGCCCTAATATTTGTTTCAAAGATCTAAGTTCCACAGCTAAACAGCATGGCAACTAGAGGCGCGGGGCTCCGGTGTCAGCTGCCCTGTGTTCAGGGAGCTTGTGCCGGCATCTTCCATTTGCCCTTCAGACTCACCCTCAGCTCTCTGGGCCTGCGAGGCAGACCATATGCCCAGCCTCCCCGGGCACCCCTGGCTTCCAGAGGGTTCCTTCAATAGGAGGCACCAGAAAGAGATGGAAAGTTGGGTGTTCATCCTGCTGGCTGGACATGTCCCTTGACAAAGGCCACTGTCTCTCCACGTGGCCCTCTTCATGGGGTGCCATCCCCCGGTCCCAGGAACTGCTCTCTTCCTTCACCTGTTCGAGCCTTGGGGTGGCAGAGGTGCCCCAATGCTGACAGCTCAGGGGGATTCATTTGCATTGTGTTTCCCCTCTCACCTGTGCCTTCATGAATAATCCATTAAAACTTTCCTCAATTTACTCCTTTGCCTGTGTAGCCCCCTTCTAGGCTCCTGGTTTCTGGCCTGCCACAGTCTGTTTTCTTCACAGAAGCCAGATGGATCCTTTTCAATATGAGCCAGATGAGAGCACCTTTTGCTAATGCCCGCCAAAGGCCCTGGCCTCACTCAGAATAAAAGCCAGGCTCCTGCCATGATCTGGCCCCGGCTACTCTCAGACCACCGCATCCCTCCAGCCACGCTACCATCTTGCTGTTTCTTGAAGAAGTTAAACACGTTCCTGCCTCAGGGCCTTTGCCCTGCCTCTCTCTGCCTGGAGCACGCTTCCCCGATCCCCTGCATGGCTCTTTGGGTCATGTTCCACCTCCTCAAAGAGGCCATCCATGGCCACCCTAGCTAATGTGCCTGTTGTGTCAACCTCCATTGCCCTGCTTGGGGTCTTGTTTGGGTTTAGCGCCTATGATAGGATCACCCTCCTACCTGTCTTCCTCGAGAAGGTCAGTTCCTTGAGGGCAGAATCAAATCTACCCAGTCCACAGTTGTGCCCACGGTGACCAGAAGTGCCAGGCATGTGGTGGGTGCTCTGATAGTTGGTGAATGAATGGGTACATTTCACAAGCAGCTTTCTCTGGAATTCCTAGCTGCAGCCTGCCTTCTGACAAGTCCCTTGATTATAACCTGGATTACAACCTGTCCAGGAGTGATGGGGCATGTTTGAGAAGACACAAGCTTTCTCTTGCAACTCATCCAACCAGAACCCCAAATTACAACTAGACCACTCCTTTGGTGTCAAGGCTAGAGCAAGAGAAGGACAGAGAGAGCCCACGGGAGGAGCGGTGGGGCAGGGCCAGGATGGGACGCATCGTAAGAACAGTGTGGTTGGCTGAATAATGGCCCCAAAGAGGTCCCTGCCCTAATCCCCAGAACCTGCGATGATGTCACCTTATAAGGTAAAAGGGATCTTGCAGATGTGATGATGTTAAGAACTTTGAGATGGGGAGATCAGCATGCATTATCCAGGTGGACCCAATGGGTCCTTACGATGGAGGCGGGACAGTCAGAGAAGGTGTATGATGGACAGAGAGGTTGGAGCGATGTGGTCCAAGAAAGATGGGCAGCCCCTGGAGCCAGAAAAGGCAGAAGACAGAACCTCCTACAGCCTCCAGAAGGAAGGCACCCCTGCCACTATTTTCATTTTAGGGCCTCTGCCCTCCAGAATTGTAAGAAGTTAAATTTGTGTTGCTTCAAGCCATTATGTTTGTGATAATTTATTATGGCAACAGGACAGAACTCATACAAAGAGTAATATCTGCTCTTTCCTAACTGCTTACCCAGTGGGTGCCAGCCACTGTAGGAGCCGTTCCCAGCACCATGCGGGGCCGGGGCTCCTGTCACCCCCTGCACTGTGCAGGGCCAGGGCTCCCGTTATCCCCATGTCACTGATCAGGAAGTGGAGGCTCTGAGGTGATGTGGCTTCCCCAGGGCTGCGTGGCTAGTGGCTGAGCCAGGCCGGAATGCCTGGTCTCCTCGATCTGAGTCCACATTCTTCCCACTAAGACGCCCTGCTTCCCTGGTGCACTCACACTTCTTTGGGCTTCAGTTTCCCCATTTGTCACCCATGGGCCACCTCTCTCCTTGGAGTTTCACCGCTCCTGGCTGCTTTATGCAGAGGAACAGCCAAGACCCCATGTCTCTGAGCCTTGGGGTTCTTTCTGGCCTCAGTCTTCCCTGCCTGGCCCCTGGGAAGGTCCAACATGAGGGCGCCTGTGCAGAGAACCCACAGGCCTTGTTGGGTGAGTCTGTATCAATGGCTGGCCAGTGGCCCATCCCTCTGAGCTGCACGTGGGTGTCAGAGGGTGACAATTCCCCTGATTGCATCGTAAAGCCCAAGACAACCTCGAAATCTGATTGGGAAGGCGAATTTGCATCTGTTGCCTGCCTGGCTGGGGGTCTTGCACATTTGCTCACACGATCTATCCGAAGCCACCTTTGACACTTCTAATGCCATCGTCCGCATTGTACTGCTGGGGAAACTGAGGCCCAGAGAGCTGTAACACGAGCTCCAAAGCATTTATTTATGCACTCAACAAATATTTTTTGATGCAGACCTTGTGCTTAGAACAGGGTGTTTTGGACACAGCAGTGGAGCTGTGTCCCAGCAAGAAGAACAGACTGTATAAACCATAAACCACAGAAGAGGTCAGCAGCGGGTGCTGCAGGAAAAAGTCGCAGCAGCTCAGGGCAGCAGGGGTGGGTGCAGGGAGAGTGTGGCTGGCGGTGCTCCTGGCAGGGGCTGTGATGTGCCTGGTGCTGTGCTGTATCACTGTCCAGGATTTCTGTCCCCGAGCCCCGCAGCCACCCTGCAAGGCGGGGCTCTCCTCCTCATTTCTCAGATGAGCTGGAGGCTCAGGAAGGATGCAAGCTGGTGACCACGCAGCTGTGCGGTGTCAGAGTGACGATCTGAACCCAGGTCTGTGTGCATCCAAAGTGGATGGGCTTGCACCCCCTAACCTTGCCCCTAGCAGGGATGCTGTGACCTTAGAGGGTATGGTCCATGAGGCTTGCCCTCTGGGGGCTCTGATGTCTGGACCAAAACGTGTTCAGGGACTTTGCCAAGCAAGAACTGGGAGTAAGAGCAGGCAGGGACGAGCCATCGTGGAGATTTGTTTGGGGGAATCTAAAAGCCTGCATCTGGTCAAGAACACGCAAGTGGAAATGCACGTTTTCTCCATGTGAACATTATGAGCCCCAGAAATCTGACGTTCCCTGGCCAGGCTGGTGGGAAATGGTCTCTATGTGGCCCGGGGCCCCCAAGTCCCCCCTAAGTAGGTACAGCTGTTGGGCTTCCGTGTCTGGAAACGTTCACATGCTACTGACACTAAGTACTTTCCTTTCTAATAAGCTTCCCCCCAAAAAAACAACTGGATGTGGAAAGAGCCATCCTCTGCACCCAGCCAAGGCGACCTGTGAGCAGAAATTCCCCTTTATTTGAGCACGGAGGCCCTTCTAAGGTGAGAAGCATTTCCCAGCCTCTGGGAAGACACTGGAAGGGACTCTCGGTGGAGCCCCACTGCCCTCTAGAGGTATGGATCCCCAAGCCCCACTGAGGACGCTCAGACCCAGGGCCTGGGGCTCTCCCCGGACCCCCTGCAAAAGCGGCTTCCACAGGCTTCCCTGCAACCTCCTCCAGCCCCCACCCGGGACAGCCTTTCCCTGACGTCAGTCCATTTGCTGAGTTAAGAGAGGTAGGACACATCCGGCCTCCAGCCAAGTTAGGTCCCTGGACTCTAGGCTGCAGCTCAAGGAACTCAGCTTGCTCTGTCCCAGGCAACGGCACACACCCCTGGGAGCTGCTTATGGGAGCTGTTATAGGCACAAGAGAGAACTCATACAAAGAGTAATGTCTGCTCTTTCCTAACTGCTTATCAAGTGGGTGCCAGCTGCTGCAGGAGCCGTTCCCAACACTCAGGAAGACTTTTAAAGCCACAAATCCTGAGGCAAGGGGGATGCCCCCTGATTAATTCAAACTCAACATAATGCTGTAAAGAAAGAGTAAGGAAGTCTAAGACACTTTGGAGTTTTGCGTGATGGCTTTGAGGTCCTTTTCGTTTTCTAAAATAAATATCCTTCAAATTATTAACAAAAAAAAATGTTTGGCACACTGCTCTGATTGAAATCACTTTGGCAAAAATCCTAACAACGAGAAAGTGATGACAGTGAAAGACATCTGACCTAACAGACTCCATCTTGCTTCTAACCTCCAAGCTGCCCTTGTTCATTCCTGGGCGTAGGTAACTTTGGGAGGAACTTATAATTTAACTTTGAAATAACAATGATAGCAGCCCTTTCTCAAAACCAACCTCCTTCTGGCCCGGGGACCAAACTGCCTTTGCAAAACTAACACATTAGCCACAAGATTACAAGCTAAGGGCTCAGGAGTCACGCAGCCAGAGGCCAAAAGATCCCCAAACTTCCCAATTTCTCCTATGGGTAACACTGGTATTATAAAATCGAAGCTTGGTGTTTGAGGGACTTTTCAGACCCTGCACTGGATGGATCAGCTGGGATCACCCAGATTGATACACTGGCTTATCTGGTCCTGTGGCCCCTACCCAGGAACCAACTCAGTGTAATCAGACATCTTCGACCCCCTATGAGTTCATCTCCAGCCCAACCAGTCGGCACTGCCTACTCCCTGGCCCCCTGCCCACCAAATTATCCTTTAAAAACCCCAGTCTCTGAAGTTTTGAGGGAGATTGATTTGAGTAATAATGAAACTCCGGTCTCCCATTCATCTGGCTCTGTGGGAATTAAACTCTTTCTCTATTGCAATTCCCGTCTTGATAAATTGGCTCTATCTGGGCAGCGGCAGAATGAACCCACTGGCGGTTAGATGCTGACATGTGAATGACATTGTTAACATGTAAGTACTCTTTCCTGAAGGTTGGCTCTCGCTTAGTGAGTGGGTACCATGTGCTCCGTGGCTCAGAGATCATTCACTGAGTCCTCAGGACAACTCTATGAGGCGGTACTGCTGTTCCTGTCATCATTTTACAGATCACACAGCTCAGAAGTGAAGTCTTCGAGGCTGGATTTTGAGCAGTCTGGTTCCAACCATTAGGTCACACTTTTTTATTTTTATTTTTTTGAGACAGGGTCTTGCTCTGTCGCCCAGGCTGGAGTGCAGTGGCTTGATCTTGGCTCACTGTAGCCTCAGCTCTCGGGTTCAAGCCATTCTCATGTCTCAGCCTTGCAAGTAGCTGGGATTACAGATACGCGCCACCACACCTAGCTAGTTTTTGTACTTGTAGCAGAGATGAGGGTTCACCATATTGGCCAGGCTGGTTTCGAACTCCTGACCTCAAGTGATCCGCCCACCTTGGCTTCCCAAAGTGCTGTGATTACAGGCGTGAGCCACCAAGCCTGGCCTAGGTCACACTTCTTTTTTGCTGAAGAAACCATCTCTGAGATCCAGAGCTTCTATCTCAGGGGAGTGGAAGCAAGGACACGTCATGGTTTTCATGCCTCCTCTGAGTCCCTGGACCCTCCCCACGTCTCTCCACATCTACATGGTCACAGTCCAATCCCCGTCCAGCGGTCCAGTCCCCGTCCTCTCTCACCAGATGGCCACAGCAGCCTCCTCCAGCCCCCTTGAGACAGTGAGGCTCCCCAAGGGCACATGTTAGCATGTTTCATGTGATGGCTACTTTGATGTCCTTTTTGTTTTCTAAAATAAATATCCTTCAAATTATTAACAAAAAAATGTTTGGTGCACTGCTCTGATTGAAATCACTTTTGCAAAAATCCTAACAATGAGAAAGTGATGAGAGTGAAAGAAATCTGACCTAACAGACTCCATCTTGCTTCTAACCTCCAAGCTGCCCTTGTTCATTCCTGGTTCATTATGTTGCCTCCCGGAGTAAAGCTGAGTTGTCCAATGCTTCCAATGCTTCCAATGCCTTTAGGATAACTCAGACGCACCCTCAGAGCTCAGCCCTTGTCACTTCCTCTGGGAAGCCCTTCTGGCCTTCCCACCTCCCTGCCAGCACTTCTCCTCTCAGAACCCACTGAAGTTGTAGCTTAACGTGCTGTGTGATCATGCAACCTGTCTCCCCGCTGTGGACTCTGATTCCCCTGAAGACGAGGACTCTGCTTGTGCTCCCACTGTGTCCCTTGGGCTGACTTCTGTGTCCTCAGTCCCCCACCTCCAACTCCCATGGCACAGAGCAGGCACTCTAATATTTGCTGAGTAAATAAACTCATAAATGAATTAATGAGGCTGGGCATGGTGGGTCATGCCTATAATCCCGGAACTTTAGGAGGCCAAGGCAGTCAGATCACCTGAGGTTGGGAGTTCGAGACCAGCCTGACCAACATGGTGAAACCCCGTCTCTACTAAAAATACAAAAATGAGCTGGGCACGGTGGCGTCCACCTGTAATCCGAGCTACTCGGGAGGCTGAGGCAGGAGAATCGCTTGAACCCAGGAGGCAGAGGTAGCAGTGAGCCGAGATTGCGCCATTGCACTCCAGCCTGGGCAACAGAGTGAGACTCCATCTTAAAATAAATGAAGAAATAAATAAAAATGAATAAATGAAAGCAAAGTGCAGTAGGTGCTCCCAGGAGGCAGAGAGCCCATTTTGATGGTGGGTGGGAGGGGGCCAGAGAGGCTGTGGAAAATGTGGCACTAGAGTCAGAATGTAGACATGCAGAGAAAGGGTGGGGAGGGCACTGTATGAGGAAAGGCATGGGATCGGACACTGTGCCACATCCCTGGGGAAGAGAACCCTTTTACCAAGGCTCCGAGGCCCTTGCAGTGTGGTCACAGTCTGCCATGTTTTGTGGTCACACTCAAACTACGTTTCAGCCACAGCAAGCCGCTCACAGCTCCTTGACTGTCGCACCTCAGGCCTTTCCGCTGCTGTCTCCCCTCCCTGCCGTGGCTCTCCTTGAGTACCAGGCTGCCGAAATCTAACCTGGCTTTCCACCCAGCAGCTGCAAACTTGTGACCCGCAGGCTGGATCTGGCTTGGGAATGTTTTTTGTTTCATCTACCCAGTGTTGTTTGTTTGTTTGTTTTGAGACAGAGTCTCGCTTTGTCACCCAGGCTGGAGTGCAGTGGTGCGATCTCAGCTCACTGCAACCTCCGCCTCCCGGGTTCAAGTGATTCTCATGCCTCAGCCTCTTGAGCAGCTGGAATTACAGGCACCCACCACCACACCCAGCTAATTTTTTTTGTATTTTCAGTAGACACAAGGTTTCACCATGTTGGTCAGGCTGGTCTCGAACTCTCAACCTCAAGTGATCTGCCCATCTCAGCCTTCCAAAGTAGTGGCATTACAGATGTGAGCCACTGCACCCAGACTCTTTTTGCTTCTTTTAAAAAAGCACTTGAAATTCAGATGTCTTCACCAAAAAAATGTTTCGATTTCTACTTTCTCTTGAAGAACTAGATGATTTGGCCACACTCTCCCCATATCCTTTTTGGTGACCATGAGTCAGTGCTGAGTAGCCACCACCGCTTTGATGGGAGCACGTGTCGTCAGCTGGCCACCATCTGCCCCTCGCTGTGGCATTACCTTCCACCCACTTTGTTCATCCTCGTCACAAACCCAGTCCCTGCAGCAGCTCTCCACACACATATGGAACTCAGGTGGCCCTGTCCATGGGATGCCTGTTGCAATGTACCCATGTCTTCTCTAAGCCTCCGTGCCTGGCACTGCCCGCAGAGGGGCACTGTTCCCAAGGCCAGTCCTTCTCGGCATCCAGGGCTCAGCTTACCTGTTGCACCTTCAGAGAGGCCCTCCCTGAGCTCCCTGGCTGCAGCGTGTCCGCCCGCCCCACGGCAACACTGTTGTTCTTGCTCTCTGCCTGCTCCTTTATAGCTCTGCCTGTAACGTGCCTTCCAGTTTCTGTGTTTGTGGAGTTGGCCCCCACCCAGTGCAAAGTCAGCTCGGTGTGAGCAGGCATCAGATCCGTTGGGATTGTGGCTGTAACCCCAGGGCCTCGCAGTGTGCCTGGAACACGGTAGGTATTACATCAGTATTTGTGGGACACGTGAATGAAGGAATGAATGAAGGTAGAAATGAACACACAGTTTCTATTCTCCAGTAGCTTCCACTTAGTAGCAGGACAGGGAATAGACCTTAGAGACTGTGGGGTGTTGAATGGTGATGACTCCCTCTAACTCCCACCCCACAAAAGACAAATCCAGGGAAAACTTGTGAAGGTAAGCTTATTTGGAAAAAGGATCTTTGTGGATGTAATGAAGTTAATGATCTCAAGATGAGATCATCGTGGATGATCTGGGTGGGCCCTAAACCCAATAACAAATGTCTTTAAAGAAGAAAAGGATCACAGACGTGGAGATGTTCAGGAGAAGATGGAGGCAGAGGCTGGAGCTTAACTGCCACAAGCTAAGAACCCCTGGAGCCATCAGAAGCTGGCCAAAGCTGGCCAGGATCCCCCTGTGGAGCTTTCGGGGGGAGCACAGCCCTGCTGACACACAGATTTTGGACTTTTGGCTTCTAGAACTGTGAAAGGATTGCTTTGGGCCATCCAGTGTGTGGTCATCTGTCATGGCAGCCCCAGAAAAGGAATACATTGACCAAGCGCAGATACTTGAGCAGCATTCATGCAACCTGCAAAGGGTCAAAGGGTCTCACAAGATGCCAGTGCTGCAAGGCTTCGCTCGATGAACTTTTTTTTTTTTTTGAGACAGAGTCTTACTCTGTAGCCCAAGCTGGAGTGTAGTGGGGCAATCTTGGCTCACTGCAACCTCTACCTCCCAGATTCAAGTGATTCTCTTGCCTCAACCTCCCGAATAGCTGGGACTACAGGGATGTGCCACCACACTCGGCTAATCTTTGTATTTTCAGTACAGACAGGGTTTCACCATGTTGGCCAGGCTGATTTCGAACTCCTGACCTCAGCCTCCCAAAGTGCTGGGATTACAGGTGTGAGCCACCACACCTGACCAATGAGCTGCTTTTGCTGGAGTAGCGGCCAAGCTTGGCTCTTCCTGCATTTGGAGCATCTGCCAGACACCCATTCAGAGGCATGAGATGCAGCATCTTTCACCATGCTGCTCCTGTGATTAGAAGTCCACAGACTTCTCAGCCTACTGTTTGGATCTTGTTTCCTGGATCCCCTTCCTGCAGCTGTGCACTTGCCAAGTGGAGTGGCTTCCTCCCCTGCACACAGGTACTGGGTCCTCTCTGTGTGGAGGTCTCTCCCACCTCCCCCAGCCCCAAAGCCACTACCCCCATGGAGCTTTCCCCAATCCCCTGGTTGGATTCTTCTGCTCGGTTCTCTGTGTCTTTCAGAAGGTAGAAAGTATGATCCACCTCCCAGCCTTGTCTCTTCCAGCAGCATGCAGAGGAAACTGACATGCCATGCCTGTCTGCACCCTTCCCAGGGAAACTGACATGCCGTACTGTGCCTGTCTGCAGGCTTCCAAGCATACAGTAGAAAAAAAACAAAAAACAGCAAAACCCTCAGCAAAGCATAGCTTTCTGCCATCCTCTGTCCCTGTGTAGCCAACTGTCCACCTCCTGCAGCCATTTCCCAGATACCACTGAGCCTCTGACCAGTCTCACATCCAGCTCACAACCTCGGACTTCCCTCTCCCACCTCACCAGGGTCACACCTTCTGCCTCAGGGCCAGGCAGACCTCGCCTTGGGAGCTTCACACTCGTAATGAGACCCGAAACCACTCACTGGAGGGTCCAGCACCAAGTGGGTCAAGGGCATGACCTTTTGCCCTGACGTTCCCAGCTCCTGAGTGGGACCTCAGATGGCAACACTACTCAGATGGCAAACACCAATGGCACTTGCCTGATAGGATGCTGTGAGAATGACGTGAGGTCACTTAATGTGACTCCCTTAGAAACCATGTGGGCTGGAATAAGCACTCGATAATAGTAGCTAGCGTTGACGATGATGACGAGAGTGATGATGATGGTCATCACCATCCCCAGTGTTGGCCCCGGGTCAACACATACGTGTATGGGGGCGTGACAGGGCTGGCCTCCTACCTCTGACTCAGGCTGGCAGCACCCCGGGGAGCATGTGGGCAGGCCTTGTCCATGCCAGAGCTAGAGCGTCTACGCCCCATGCTGGCCCCCGTCCACTCAGTGTCCTTTCTCCATCTGAGTCGATTTCTGTGGTGCTGGAAGATGCTTTCAAAATGATGTGAGCATATTTCTGAGGTCAACTTCTAATCAAAAACGACTCCCAGACGGTGCCCTGGTTTAAAAAGAAAAGAGAGAAGAAATGGAGTGAGTCACCATCCAAACCATTTGAATGAAACAAAGACACAACAAACTCTCTGCTTTCCTCTTGAGCCAGAGTGGATGACCTCAGTCCTGTAGAGACACAGCTGGAGGGAATTAAGAGGGATCTCCGGTTCTCCGAGATAGCGAGGACAGCACAGCAGAGCCACCATGACTCACAGTGAGACCCACAGGGATGGAATCCAGGGGCCTGGAACCCCAGGGGCCTGTAGCCAAGGCAAAAGCCAGCATTGGTGGGTAGGGAGGGGGTGGCAGGAGGCTGAAGGACTGCAGACTCTGGAATAGTCGATGAGTGAGCTTGAAAAAGACCCCAAAGCGGGAGCAATCTGACCCCCGCAATGTCTTCTGGGGACCTGGAGGACGTTGCCAGACCTAGACTTGGGCTTTATAAATGGCCAGAGTGTCCCAGTTGGCAACTCGATTTCCAATGTCTGGAATCCTTCCTTCTGGTACTCCCAGGGCCCAGCATCCATCACCCTCACCCTCTGGGAGGAGAAGGGCAAACACAGTCATGGCTCAGGAATCTTAGGGCTTCTTTTTGGAAGGCTGTGTCTCCCCAGGCTCTGAACTTGGAAGTCTCTTTGCCAGACAGATTTTTCCTGGGAATGGAGGTAGACTTGGCTGGACAGAGATGGGCAGACCGAGGGGAAATTACAGGTGGGCTCCGCACTCCACCATAACTCTTAGGCCAGCGTTCTCACCTTGCACTCAGGATTGTCAAGGTGACTCACTGAACTTGCGGGATCAAACCTTTTTTAAAAATTGAACTGGTTTCCAAAATGATAGCAATAATGTATACACAGGGTGAAATGTTTTTTCCAGTAATAAAGAGAAGCATAACAAAGTTTTCTTCTGCCAGACTACTCTCAAGCCCATTTTTCAGTGGTATTAATTCTCGGTTTTGGCTTTTCTAGTTTTCCGATGGCAAAGTTTACCTTTAATAATATGGCTGCTTCTACTTCTTGATTTATCAATTTTAGATGGCACTGAACGATTCCTTCCATTGAAAGATAAGGAAAGTAGTGCTGTTATTCTGACTTCTGGGTGTTCTTCCTCCTATTCCATCCACGTTAGTTATAAAATTTTAAATCACGGACCCTGAGTCTGAATTCAATTCCCACCTCAGCCACTTACTTGCTGTGTAACTTCGGGCAAGTTACTTAACCTCTCTGTGTTCCAGTTTCCTCATGAGTAAAAATGGAAATAATGACAGTACCTGCTTCATAAAGTTGTCACGAAGATTAAGAATCAAAACATTTAATGTTAATTCATGTTAAGTGCTTAGAACAGTACCTGATAGGTGGTATCAATAACTGTTAGCTACTATTTCTCGTTATTCTGTTCTGAAGTTTAGAACAGTATTCACCAAGGAACTAAGTGTGACTAGATTCATGGAGAAGAAAATGTGATCTCAAGAAACAGAATCGTTACAGCACAAAGGAGAATTTTCCAAGTGTCAGATTTGATAGATAACTCTTTGAGTGCCTTTCTAGTATCCTTTGCCCCTTTTGTATAACGGTCAACTGCCACTTTAAAAAATCTTTATATCATCCTCTTTCTTAGATTTCTTTTGGAGAGATGGCCATACATCTTTGGGTAATTTTTTCGTATAGAGTATATAATTTGTAAATTTTCAAAATCTTAAATATCTAAGAGTATGATGTTTATCTATATAAATAATCCTGGCTGAAGGGATTTTACTCTCAGAATACGGAAGACGTATCTTTATCATCTTCTGGCATCCAAATAGACAACAAATCTGATGTTAATATGATTTTCAATCTTTTGTAATTGACCACTTTTTAAATTGTTATTTCCAAAAGCCTAGTCTTTATTCTTAAAGTTTTAAAATTCTCTCTGATGTTTGTAAGTATGCACTGCAATTGGCACCAGGAGGAACTATGTAATCTGAAGGCTCAAGTCGAGATGTGTGATAAAATATTCTCCTTCTTCCTTTTACTATTTCTTCCACCTCCACTCTCTCTCTTCTCTCTTGAAATGCTCGTTTACAGAGGCTGGATAGCCTAGATTTATCTTCGTCTATCTCAACTTTTCTAATTTCTAGTTTTGTCTAGTCATCATCCTATATTCTAGGAGGTTTCTTCAATTCTATCTTCCATATTACTCACTTTGTCATCAGCCATGTTGATTTCCTTTTTCATTCACTGAAATTTTTACATTTTGCATTGTCAAGAACATTTCTTGTTCTCCGACTGCTCAATTTTCACAATAATCTACTCTTGTTTTGTTGATGTGATAGTCTCTCAAATATTCCTCAAGATACAAACTAGAATGAAAACTTAAAAACTTCTTTTCCTGGAAATATCTCATTCCAGTATGAAGTGTTCAGTTTATTTACTTTGATTCTTCCCTTTTTGTGACATTTGTTTTCTGCAGATGTCTTGTGATGCCTTGAATGTGGTTTCACATTTACAAATAAATGATCAAGTCGGTTAGTTTCCGTAAGTGGCACGGGCTTCCCGACAACCTTATATGGTCTCGTTCCCCAATGGGACTCTCCCTGAAATGGCAGGACACACTGTGGGCTGTGTATACGTGGACAGGAACACCGACCAGCAAGGTTCCTTATAGGGCAGGGCTCCCCATCACCTGGGCCATGGACTGGTACTGGTCTGTGGCCTGTTAGGAACCAGGCCACACAGCAGGAGGTGAGTGGCAGGTGAGCAAGCATTATCACCTGAGCTCTGCCTCCTGTCAGATCAGCCCCTGCATTAGGTTCTCATAGGAGCGCAAACCCTATTGTGAACTGTGCATCTGAGGGATCTAGCCTGTGTGCTCCTTGTGAGAATCTAATGCCTGATGACCTGAGGTGGAACACTTTCATGCTCCACCCTGGTCCATAGATAAACTGTCTTCCATGAAACCAGTCCCTGGTGCCAAAAATGTTGGGGACCGTTGCTATAGCGAACAAGGGCAGAGAGCATACAGGCAGGCCAGGGAGACCCCAAATTGCCAAAGCAAAGGGGGTTAAATAAACAAGAGCTTACTTTTTCTTAGGTAGAAAGCAGTCTAAGCGCAGACAATCACCCATGGTAGGGTGGCTCAGAGATATCACTAAGCACTTGAGTTCTTCCTTGTTGCCCCCTGGTAGGGCTCGAAAGATGGCTGCTGCCCCTGCAGTCTCACTCCTGAGCTTCCAGTGGGGTGGGTGAGGGCACACACCAGGAATCCAAAGGCTAAACCCCCAGCAGACTTCTCATATCTCATGATATCATAAGAGACTGGGAGATTGAACTTTTTAGCCAAGTTTTCTGTGACCTTGAACAAACTATGGTTTCTCTTAGAAAGGAAGAAAAATAGATCTCAGGTAAGTCACCAACTATATGTGTGATGGACTTTTTTACCCTGGAAGGTAAATACCTTCAGCCTCCTTAGGCCTGCAGACTGTGTGGAGCAGAGCAGCCGCCTCAGCCCAGTCGGGAGAGAATGACAGAGAGAGATTGAGAGAGAGATTGAGATTTAATCTTGTTTTAGCTACTGTTATTTGGGCGTTTGTTGCATATATCTTAAAACAAGGAAGGCCCAAAAAGACACCCTAAGATGTCTTCTCAGGCCAATTTTTTTTTTTTTTTTTTTTTTTTGAGATGGAGTCTCACTCTGTCACCCAAGCTGGAGTGCAGTGGCGTGATCTCACCTCATTGCAACCTCCACCTCCCAGGTTCAAGCAATTCTCCTGCCTCAGCCTCCCGAGTGGCTGGGATTACAGGCACCCACCACCACATCTGGCTAATTTTTGTGTTTTTAGTAGAGATAGGGTTTCACTATGTTGGCCAGGCTGCTCGAACTCCCAACCTCAGGTGATCCGCCCAACTCAGCCTCCCAAAGTGCTGGGATTACAGGCTTGGTGCTACTGCGCCTGGCCAGCCCATTTAAAAACATCATTATTCTATCTTCCACATCACCAGTGGGAAGGTGGAATAATGGCTCCCAAAGATGTCCATATTCAAAGCCCCAAAACCTGTGAATATGGTTCTCTAGATGACAAGCAGACTTTGCAGATGTGGCTAAGTGATGGATCCTGAGATGGGAGATTATTCTGGATTATCTGGGTGGGTTCAATGTAATCACAAGGGTTCTTAGAAGCGGGAGACAGGAGTTTCAGTGTCAGAGAAGGAGACAGGAGATGTAATCATAGAAGTGGAAGAGAGTGAGTGTGTGTGTGTGTGTGTGTGTGTGTGTGAAACAGAGAGACGGAGAGATTAGAAGATGATGTGCTGCTGGCTAGCTGGGAAGATGGAAGAAGGAGCCAGGATCCAAAAAATGTGGCCAGCTTCTAGAATCTAGAAAAGGCAAGAAACAGATTGTCCCCTGGAGCCTCTAGAAGGAAAAGGCCTGCCACACCTTGACTCTAGGACCTCTGATCTCTAGCTGTAAGATCTTGAAGCTGCATTGTTTTAGGACACGGATTTTGTGGTGATTTGTGACAGCAGGAGTGGGAAGCTCAGACATTGGCTAAAGACATGAGCATTGACAGAGTGCTGCACCCACGCTGGGTGCTTCACTGGCATGAACTCAGTCCTTACAGTCATGCCAGGCCATTACTCCTGTCACTTCCATTTGACAGATGAGAAAGTTGAGGCTCAGAGAGGTTACATAAATCATCCAAGGTCACACAGCGAGTGAGTGGAAGAGCCAGGAGATGTTCCTACACATTACTTTTCTGCAAAAAACATACAAGGTTCAAGAGGGGACTGTGAGAGGTGCCAGCCTGCCGTCTGAGTCAACCTGGGAAGTGATGCCTCATTTTTCCTGACTTGTCAGGATATCCTTCTCATCCCCTAATTCTCCCTCTTTCGATTAAAAATAGCCTTTGCTCTATTGAAGTTTGGCGGCTCAGCGACCCCTCATTTGTGGCTACCCATAAGCATACCACAGACCTCCTTGCTTTGAGAAAACAGCTTTCCGGTGATGACAGAAGCCTGAGTCAGGGGTGCTGATGGCAGGGGGAGGGGGAGAGGGCAACTCCTGAGAGCAGCTAAGCTCAGAGCCCTTCTGGGGCAGGCGTCACAGCCAAATCTGCGCACACCCTAGGGACCCTTTGGGCATCTGCTCTACCGAGGCCACTTTAAAAGGAGTTGGAGAAAGTTCTGGCCTGAACCCCAGGAGCCAGGGAATATCCTGCTCCCTTGCAAGTTTGTTCTTTCTGCTTCTCTACCTGCAGTGATGTCTCTTCTGAGACCTCACGCTGCTACTACCTGGCTGTATATCCAGGGGCAGCAGCGGTCTTTCTCTATCCTGGCCCCAGCATCATGTCTGGGGTGGTGGGATTGGAATATCTCATGTCAGAGGTCCCTGGGACCGCCTGCTGGCTCTGGGTAAAGTATGTACTTGATGTCTTAAACCCTGTACCTCTGAAAGGACCTCTCTTGTAGGATGGTTTGAAGATTCAACCAGATAATGCAGGGAAAGGGAGTAGCATAGTCTTGGTAGAGTCAGCTCACCATAGATTACTGAGCCTTTTCATTATTATTTTTAGTTTTTGGGACAGAGTCTCACTCTCTCACCCAGGCTGGAGTGCAGTGGCCTGATCTCAGCTCACTGAAACCTCTGCTTCCCAGGTTCAAGTGAGTCTTGTGTCTCAGCCTCCCAAGTAGCTGGGATTACAGGTGCCCACCACCACATCACCCATCCATCTATCCACCCATCAACCCATCCACCATCCATCCATCCATCCATCCATCCATCCAGCTAATTTTTGTATTTTAGTAGAGATAGGGTTTTGCCATGTTGGCCAGGCTGGTCTTGAACTCCTGAGCTCAAGCAATCTGCCCTCCTCAGCCTCCCAGAGTGCTAGGATTACAGACTTGAGCCACCACGCCTGGCCCCTTTTCACTGCTATTACTGTTATAGTAATAATAACAGCATTATTTTTTCTGACTTGTAATAATAACAGTATTATTTTTTCTTGATTCTTGACGCTCTCCTAACAAAACAGGTTTATTTCTTGCCCTCTCCTCCAAGGTCAGGTTTCTGAATCTAAGCAGAGATTGCAAAAAAGGGGTCCCACAAGTCATGCCCAGCATGTGGATGTGTTTCCGAGTTGTTATTCTGCACAACCATTTCACAACTTGAAGTAATTACCTCAGGTAAGTAGGGTACAGTTTCAGCTGCTGATCTGGAGACCCCAAATAACAGCAGAGATAACTTTATAGTTCTCCCCCAGAGCAGTTCCAGGATAAGCAGCTGGATATGCAGATCCGTGGGTGGGGACCCAGGCTCCCTTTCTCCTGTTGCTCTTTTTCCTTCCAGAATGTTCCTTACCAGAAGGTCCACAGTGCCTCACCATCAGGTCAGCTGGGCCTGCATTCAGCTGGTAGGAAGAGGGCAGGAAAGGGTGTGACCCTCCTTCTGAGGGCCAAGCCTGGCAGTTGCCCACATCTGCTCACAGCTCATTGGTCCATGCTGATCACTTGACCATATGTAGCTGCTGGAGATGCAGTTTATTCAGGGTGACTGTGGCCCAGCTCAAACCCAGAGATACCATTGCCAAAGAAGAAGGAGCTAATCAATCTGGGGGACAAGTGGTCTCTGACACACTGACATTTACAAATCAGGAGACGTGAGGTGTGTATTGAGATCCTGGTGCACACTGGGGATGTTAAGTGCTGAGTGCTTCAATGCGCCAGGCCCACATGGAGTTTCCTCATTTAACCCCCGAATAGGCCATATACAGGAAGTTCTGTATCATCCCCAGCCACACATGAGGAAACGGAGGTTTAGCAGAATCCTGCAACAGGCCCCAAACCACAGTCAGAAAGTGGAAGAGCTGGTTCCACCCAGGCCTGACTTTAAAGCCTGTGTTTTCATCTTGCGCTCATTCTATATATTTGGCAAGTTGAGCCCCTGTATTTTCCAAGAAGCTGAGTGTCAACTGCCATGGCCCTTTCCTTCCCATCTTCCTTTCTAGACACATTCCAGAAGTAAAATTATCGCCAACAAACAATATTTTCTGAGTGTCACTAAGGTCCAGGCACTAACTATGCTGAAAAGTCAATGAATCCTATCACACAATCATGCTACCTACCAAGCTCATTATTCCCATTTCACAAATGAAGAAACTGAGGTTCTTAGAGCCAAGTAGTCGGCATGCAGTGTTACTCAGCTGCTCCAAAGACCACAGAGCCAGCTGAAATTCTCCTTTCAGATGTCAACTGCTATCAGTGGGTCTCAGCTTGTTTAGTCACCCTATCACATGTCATCCATCTATTTATCCATCCACCCACCCACCCATCCATCCACCAGTCCACCTGTCCACCCATCTTTCCACCCACCCATCCATCCACCTACATATTCCTTCATCCATCCACCCACCAACCCACCCATCCACTAGTCCACTCATCCACTCATCCACCCATCCATCTGCCTACCTATTCATCCATCCACCTACCCATCTACCCATCAACCCATCCATCCATTCACCCATTCATCCAACCATCCATCCACCCATCAACCCATCCATCTATCCACCCATCAACCCATCCACCATCCATCCATCCATCCATCCAACCATCCATCCATCCTTCCCTCCACCCATCCATCCATCCATCCATCCACCCATCCATCTATCCACCCATCAACCCATCCACCATCTATCCAACCATCCATCCATCCACCCACCCACCCACCCATCCACCCATCCATTCACCCATCAACCCATCCACCACCCTTCCATCCATCCATCCACCCATCCACTCACCTATCCTTCCATCCTGCCACTCATTCACCCACCTGTCTATTCATCCACTCACCCACCTATTCATCCACCCACCTATTTATCATCCATCTATCCATCCATCCATCCATCCATCCATTTATCCACCAGTTCATCCACCCACCTATCATCTATCTATCCATTCAGTAAATATTTTATGTGTCAGGTAACAACATTCTAGGAGCAGGGGAGGCAGCAGCAAATGAGAGAGACAAAAATCCCTGATCTGCTGGAGCTGACATTCTAGAGGGATAGACAAATAAATATGTTAGGTCATGATGGATGCTAAGAAGGATGAAGCACTTTAGGGAAAGAGCAAGGGTTAGTGAAGTAGGGGGAGTCTCACCGAGCAGACCCCGAATGAGGGGAAGGAAGGAGCCATGTGCACACACAGGAGAACTATTCCAGGCAGAGGCACCAGCAAGCACAAAGCCCCAGGTGTGAATGTGCCAGGTTTGCTTGAGGTTTGCTCAGGGAGGCAGAGAACAGGAGGGGATGAGGTCAGGCAGGCCATGGGGCAGGATCCTGCAGCTCTTGTGACCATGCAGCATTTCTTTGGGTATTTCTCCAAGCAGGTGAGGAGCCATGGAGAGTTTTGACATCCCAACTGTCCCTTTAATATACCACCCTCCCCTTGGAGCTCAGGCAGTGTTCCCATCACCACACCCTTCACCCTTGCCCCTGCAGAGAAAAGCCAGGCAGCTGGATGCAGATTTTTCTCCCTGGTTGCTCAGGCTCTGGGAGGGATGCCACTGGCTGATCAGGGAACAGGAGCCTCACTCATCATCGCGGGCTGACAGGGTGGTTGTGATTCTCTAATACAAGCCCAGTTGCAGGCCGAGCGTGACGGCTCATGCCTATAATCCCAGTACTTTGGGAGGCCGAGGCAGAAGGATTGCTTTAGCTCAGCAGTTCAAGACCAGCCTGGGCAACATAGCAAGATCTTGTCTCTATTTTAAAAAATCAAAAAAATTAGCCAGGCGTGGTGGCACACACCTGTAGTTCTTGCTATTTGGGAGGCTAAGGCTGAAGCTTTGCTTGAGCTCAGGAGGTGGAGGTTGCAGTGAGCCATGATCTCGCCACTACACGCCAGCCTGTGTGACAGAGTGAGAGAGTGAGACCCTGTCTCAAAACAAAAAACAAAAAACCCCACAAAACCAAACCCAGTCGCAGACTGTCTATGTGCCCAAGGTGACTCGCCCATGTGAGCAGAGGACTCACACAGGTCTTCACTTGCAACCAGCAAGGTAAGTCAGAAGGGGATTTTATCCCTAGGCTGAAGGTCCCTGCCCCTGCTTCCCACCCCTTCCCTTCTTAAACTGAGGCTAGGGATGGCCTCAGGACTGGGTGGGGGGCAGAGATAGGCTCAACATCGCCTTTAATTCTCACAACAAACCTTACAGAAAGCTCCAGTGTCATTCCCATTTTACAGATTGAGGTTTAGCTGGTAGGGTACCATGCCCAACACCAGCTGCGGAGTAAGTGATGAAGGTGGGATTTGCCAACAGGGATGGCAGCTACATGACCAAGAGGCTCACCAAGGGAACAGAAATGGAATCACCCCTAGTCGCTCCCCACCATTGGACACCAGCTGGATCCCACACAGTGCTCACCCCTGCGAGCCACCTCATTTGATCCTCACTACAAGTCCACGAGGTGAGCTGCCATCATTCCCGCTTTGCAGATGAGGAAACTGAGATCCTGAGAGGCGGAAAGAACTTACTCAAGGTCACCCAGCTGGCAGGTGGCAGCCCCAGCACTTATGCCCTCAGGGGGCCTCAGAGCTCATGGTCTACTCCTGTGCAAGATTTGTTTTGTGTGGCTTTGTATTTCACACGCGTTTTACTTCCTACTTAAGTTTGGCTGAAGGAAGCACACAGAACGTTTCCACTGCTGGGAAAGGCTCAGATGGACTCTTAACTTCAAAGAGAGCTTCTTCAGTCAGATGTCAGTGTCAGCTTCCTGACATGCAGCTCCCCAGACAAGGCTGTGATGTGAACACAAGACAGTGAACCCTGGAGGACAGGGACCATGACCTTTCCATGGCCTCTAATCAGTCAACCAAGAAATGAACTTTAACATTGATCCAACGCCTACTCTGTGCTAGGAACTCTGCCAGACAATAGGGACACGGAGATGAATGAATTGAGCCTAGCTTCTAACCCCATGGTGGCCCACCGGGCAAAAAGGTGACTGGGCACATGGAGACCATGAGGGCTACAAAGGGAACATGTGAGTCGAGGACAATGGCTCATCCAGATTGTTCCACCCAGGAAGCCCCTCTGGGGAGGGGACATTTGAAAATGAGACCTGAATAACAAGAGGACACAGACTAGCTTCTTTCTTTTCGCATCTCCAATGCTGGGTCACCATTAACGCCACCACCTCCCTCCCAGCTCCCAGGCTGCTGGCCAGTGGGCGACTTCTGTCTATATTCTTGATCAGGGTATTTATGTCCATTTTACAGGGAGAAAACTGAGTCTCTGTGTGTCACCCATGGTCACTGGCGGAGCTGGTGTTTAAAGTCATATCCAAGTGGTGCCAAAGCCAAGTGCCTCCCGCAACACATCCTGCTCATTTGCTGAATGATCACACTAGAGACCGTAAATTCCACAAGCCCCACCACACCTGTCACCGGAGGGTGACATCATCCTAGTACGGGTCTGGGCAAGTGGCAAGGGTATCTCTCTCATTTCCTTCCTGATCACTGAGGGCCACCAGGCACAAGGCTGCCCTCCAGGGCACGGTTCTCCCACCTGGTCCTCAGGCATGGGCACTAGGAGGTGCTGGAACCTTCTATCAACACCAGCCCTCACCCAGGCCCTGGAAAGGCCACCGGCTACCCCTAGCTCCCTACCCACCACCTCCAGCTCCAGAGTTGAGGAGTCTTTCGGGTTGTCCCTGCAGGGGGGTGATGGGCCACCCCAGGGCCGTTTGGTACAGGGTGCCCCACACCACGGCTCCCGAGTGTTCCAACAGGAAAACCAGCCATGTGTTCTGCCCCAGCGGGTCATGTCACCCCTGGAGATTAGCTGGGCTCTGGCCTCCTGAGCTCCGCCTCTCTAAGGAGCATGAGGAAGAACTCGATCACGGCCCCCAGCCCTTTCTAAATTGGACTCAAAATTAAAGAACAAATGAGAGAAGAAAAGGGCTTGATTATTTTAAGAGCAGAAAAATGAGCTTTCTTCCAGCCTGCACGCCTCCAGAGTGACCCAGGGGAGTGAGCTCAGAGTAGCCTGGTGCCCCTGCTCCACTCAACTTCACCTTCAAGGTGAAGCCAGGAGCCAAAGGAAATATTGTGATAAAGTCTAAGGTACTGCTGATGCCTGCCTGTGACTTGATTAACTGAATTGAGTGCAAACAAATCTCACAGCTCCCTCCTCTGCAAATGTGGGTAGGGGAGGCAAGGCCTGGGCTCAGAGTCACCCCCACCGCCGCCAAGCCCGGCTCTGTGCCCGTGCGTCTCCTGTCTCTTGTTTCTTTCTGTAGAGTACCCAGGACTCCTCCAGAACTGGTGTGGCCCACTGCAAAAGGAAAGCGCAGGGCCCTTGTCTGAAAACCAGGACAGAAGGCACCACTGAAGATACTAACATAAACCTTCTTTTCCCTTTCTTCTGTGGTCCTTCTCTTGAGATGGTGTTTTGGTGCTTTGAAGAATTTGCTGTTTATTATTGTTTGAAGCAAAAAATAAAAAATTAAAAAATGAACGATGTTGAATTACTAGCATGAATTTTTATATTATGCAATCCCAATTTCAAATAGAAGACGATGAGCATTTAGCTCATAAGCGGCATCACTGAAACTTTGCCACTTGTATTTTGGAGCTTGTACGTGGGTATGTGTGTTGTTCCTACCAGGATAGTGGAAACCCCTCGTGAAACTATCTCAATTGCTTTTATTTACTTCTTGAGACATGTGCATTTACACCTACATTGCCTCTGGCTTACTGATGAATAAAGAAGGGTTGGAAGGAGAAGGAACCCTGGTCGCCCTGTCTTTCCCCTTGTTTCCAAGTCACTGCGTTTAGCAAGCATGGCCACTACAGGGAAGTCCCATACCTGAGAAAGGGTTCCTGGGTCATGCATGTTTCTTTCTGCCTTGATAGCAAATGAATGGTTCTGAGAGAGAACATGGCTCTCAGAGCTGCCAGCGTCTCTTGTTCCTCAATCACACATGGGACATTCACCTTGTATTTGCTCTGAGTCTCACTGAACTCACACAGAATTCTGAAATCATGGGACACAGTGAAAACAGTGTCCTGTGCGGATCTTCTCTGCTCAGGCACACGCTCCCTTGGCCCGTTAAACTCCATTCATAAAACCTAAGTTCAAACATGAAATCATTAAGAATTTTAAGACGGCAAAAGCAGAGAATGAAGCCAAGTTCCAAGTCCCTCTTTTCACGAGGCCCTGTGCAGTTGTGAAAGCTGCACACCCGTGCATCTGACCCTGATAGGAACATGTTTATTTTTCTTACTCAGATAACGTACGTATATTGTAAAAAATTAGGACCCACCAATAAACAAAGTACAAAAGTGACAATTACCACCGAGCAGTGACTACCATTCACATTGGCTCTTGGCTGGGTGCAGTGGCTCACACCTGTAATCCCAGCACTTTGGGAGGCAGAGGCAGGTAAATCACTTGAGCCCAGGAGTTGGAGACCAGCCTGGCCAAATTAGCCAGGCGTGGTGGTGTGCTCCTGTAATCCCAGCTACTCAGGAGGCTGAGGCATGAGAATCGCTTGAACCAGGGAGGCAGAGGTTGTGGTGAGCCAAGATCGTGCCACTGTACTCCAGCCTAGACAACAGAGCGAGACTGTCTTAAAAAAAAAAAAAAAAGCAAAACATTGGCTGTGTAACTTTTAGGATGGTTCTTGAAGCCTATATCACAAGATCACTTCTCAAAGTCCTTGACTGAATTTTCCAATGACTTCCCATCAAACACTCCTTACCGGTGCAACAGGCCGTGGTGATTCCCCTTCCATCCATGCCACTCGCCTTACCTACCCCTTTTCCACTCTGCCCTAGGCACCAGGTCTTTCCTCATTCCAGCTCTGTTTTTTTTTTTTTTTTTTTTGAGACAGAGTCTCGTTCTGTTGCCCAGGCTGGAGTGCAGTGGCGTGATCTCAGCTCACTGCAACCTCCACCTCCCAGGTTCAGCCAATTCTCCTGCCTCAGCCTCCCAAGTAGCTGGAATTACAGGTGTGCACCACCACACCCAGATAATTTTTGTATTTTTAGTAGAGATGGGGTTTCACCATGTTACCCAGGCTGGTCTCGAACTCCTGACCTCAGGTGATCCACCTGCCTCTGCCTCCAAAAGTGCTGGGATTACAGGTGTGAGCCACTGCTCCTGGCTCCTGATTCCTTCTTTGTATCTGCAATTCCCCATGCCTGGGATCCTCATCCACAAGCTCTTCCTGTACCTGCCTTTTCAGCTGCAGGCCCTAGCTCAAATGTCACCAACTCTGGGAGCCTTTTCTGACCCATCATTGCCTTCCCGCCATTCTTCCTCATCTGCGGGACCAATAACTCTCCCCAGGACTATGCCTGCTGCCTGTGGGCTTCAGATTGGTTTCTGAACCAATTATTGATGGGGGATTGGGTTATCATGAGTGGCTTGTACTGTAACTCCTGCCTGCTGGCCAAATCTGGCCCACTGCCTGGTTTTGTAAGTAAAGTTTTATTGGAATCATTTGTATATAACTTATGGCTGCTTTTCTGCCTCAATAGCTGACAATTCATTTTGAGAGATACTGCATGGCCCGCAAAGCCTCAAGTATTTACTCTCTGGCTTTTTTTTTCTATATAAGAAGTGTGCTGGCTGGCTGCTGTGGCTCATGCCTGAAATCCCAGCACTTTGGGAGGCCAAGGAGGGCAGATCATTTGAGCTTAGGAGTTGGAGACTAGCCTGGGAAACAGGGCAAAACCCTGTCTATACCAAAAATACAAAAAATTAGCCTAGCGTGGTGGCTCATGCCTGTGGTCTGAGTTACTCAGGAGGCTGAAGTGGAAAGACCACTTGAACCCAGGAGGTGGAAGTTGCAGTGAGCTGAGATTGCACCACTGCACTCCAGCCTGGGCGACAGAGTGAGACCCCATCTCAAAAAAAGTGTGCTGACTCCTGGCTTAGACTAGTTAGAGCCTATCCTCAGAACTGGAGATAGGGTCAGCTTCCTTGAGTCTCATAGCTGTGTCAAAAAGGGGCAGAAATCCAAAGAAAACTGGGTACCCAGAGGAAGGAGGAAGAGGGAGTGAACGCTGACCCATCAACCAACAGTCACAGTACACATGAGTGTACAATCAACATCAAGCCAGCTCCAATTTAAGGCGGTGCTATGACTTATTTTGCAGATCCAGTAAGATTTAACATCTAGATTGCGTCTACATTTTTGCCTGATTGTAAATACCGTCAGCCCTTCGTATCCACAGTTCCTATAACCACGGATTCAACAAACCAATATTTGGTTGGTTTCAACTAACATTTGAAAATAGAAAAAAAAAATAACAATACAGCAATAAAAAATAATACAAATAAAAAAACATAGTACCACAACTGCGTACATAGCATTTACATTGTATTAGTTATTATAAGTAATCTAGAGATGATTTAAACTATTCAGGAGGATGTGCATATGTTATATGCAAGTTTTATATCAGGAAATTGAGCATCCTTAGATTTGGTATTCATGGGGGTTCTGGAACCAATCTGCCTCGGGTACCAAGGGATGATTGTACTCTGTAACATGCATCTTATGCACCCATCTCTGGAACTGGCCATTTCCTTAGGCCCCACCCAATTTTTTTTTTTACTTGCGGGCCTGAGCTGTTCTTCCACAGCACTGACCTCCCATCCTTTTCCAGGGTGGGTAGGGAGATGAAGTCTTGCCTTATTTATTTATTTAGAAGATGGAGTCTCACTCTGTTGCCCAGGCTGGAGTGCAGTGGGGTGAGCTCGGCTCAATGCAACCTCTATCTCCCAGGTTCAAGTGATTCTCGTGCCTCAGCCTCCTGAGTAGCTGGGACTACAGGCGCACACCGCCATGCCCAGCTAATTTTTCGTATTTTAGTACAGATAGGGTTTCACCATGTTGCCCAGGCTGGTCTCGAACTCCTGAGCTCAGGCAATCCACCCACCTCGGCCTCCTAAAGTGCTAGGATTACAGGCGTGAGCCACTGCGCCCAGTGCCTTATTTTTCAAGATGAGTGCGAGGGTGCCGGTTGAGATGCTATGGGGACAGGCTACAAGGAAGTCTGACCTACATGGAAGGGTCCTTATGTTGGCTGTGGCAGCTTCACCTCACACTTGAAAGGCTGGCTTTAGGAGAGAGATCCAAGATAGCCGATTAACAACAGCTCAGGATTGTAGCTCCCAGTGAAAGCGCAGAGAGCGAGTGGACGCTGCACTTTCAGACGAATTTTTGTTGCCCACAGACCGGGAGATTCCCAGCGGAGAAGCCACACAGGTCGCCAGCACGACTTTTTTGGCCAGCGCAGCTGTTTTGCTGGCGCCCGGCACGGCGCTTCTCGGTGCGGAGTATATGGGTCAGGTGCCCTTTGAGTCAGGCTCGGCTGGTCCCATGCCCACAAGGAGAACAGCAATTGGAAGCGCTGAGGACTGAGAGTTTCACAGCAAGTACAGCCGAACCGGGAAGGTCCAGCTCTGTGGGGAAGGGGCGTCTGCCAAAGGAAAACTAAGAAACAGAAAAAACTTCATCACCAGGCGGAGAGAGATCCAAGATGGCCGATTAAGAACAGCTCAGGATTGTAGCTCCCAATGAAAGCGCAGAGAGCTTGTGGACACCGCAATTTCAGATGAATTTCTGTTGCCCACAAACTGGGAGCTACCCAACGGAGGAGACACTCAGGTTGCCAGTGCGACTCTTTTGGCCGGCGCAGCTGTTTTGCCGGCGCCCCAGCATAGCGCAGCGCTTCTCAGTGCAGAGTATGCGCGACTGGGTGCCCTTTGAGTGGGGCTCCGCTGGTCCCATCCCCACAAGAACAGCAATTGGAAGCGCTGAGGACTGAGAGTTTCACAGTAAGCACAGCTGAACCAGGGAAAGCCTAGCTCTGCGGGGAAAGCGTGTCTGCCGAAGGAAAACTAAGAAACAGAAAAAACTTCATCACCAACAAGCCGGACGTCCACTCAGACCCAATCTGAAAGTCAGCAATTACAAAGACGACAGGTGGATAAATCCATAAAAATGGGAAGAAACCAGTGCAAAAAGGCTGAGAACACCCGAAATCAGAATGCCTCTCCTCCTACAGGGGATTGCAGCTCCTCAT